>CAUYOR010048756.1:0-40873 GCA_963573925.1 Callimico goeldii | reverse complement strand
AAAGAAAAAGAAAAATGGGCATGCAACATAGCCTCTCAATAGGTGTCCCTAATTGAGCCTGGGTTGAACCTCCTCATTGGTGAGTGGCCAAAGAGAGCGTCCTCTATGTTGATCTGCCACAAATATTGGCCATGAGCCTGTTGGGTGAGTGACTAGGGTGAACGTCTTCATGAAAGTTAAACCCTGGGGAAAACTGGGTCCCCAGAACTGTGACCGACGTAGGATTTTTTTTCTGTCCTGAACCACATGGAAGAACCTGGCTTACCTAATTTTCCTTGTCTTTGTGGTGGAAAAAGGATGAAGCCAAAAGGGGGAGGAAGTGGAAAGGAAAAGACAAAAGAATGGGAAAGCAAAAAAGAGAGATGGCTCACCAGAATAGCCAGTGCTGTGTGTCCGTGGGCTGGTCTGATGACCCCAGTTCGGTAGGTAGATCTCTTCGTGGAGGGAGCACAAGAACAGGGATGAGGGTTTGGTCTCCTGTAGTTCTCCTGTCCTGGGTTTCTGGCACCAAATGTTAAAATGCATGCTTTGAATAAAGAAACCCCCCAAACAGGTTTTGTGTGAGCAACATGGCTGTTTCTTCACCTGGGTGCAGGTGAGCTAAGGCAGAAAAGGGCATTAGTGAAGGGTGGTGGGATAGGAGTTGGTTTTATAGGTTGGGGCAAATCTTTTGGGGAGAAGGCAGGGGTGTTATAAAGTAAGATTAGTTACAGTGGTGGGGGTAGGGGCAAGGAGTATACATTACCATAAGTTTAGTTACAGTGGCAGGTGGGTAAGGCCTAAGGGTAGTTAATATGGCAGGCTGGGGTGAGGAGTATTCACATTATCATAATAACAGTTAAGATGGCAGGGTGGGTTTAGAAGCTTAATGTCTGAGGGAAGCTCCGCTGAGTGATCAGGGATATTGATGAACAGATAATGGCTGACACAGAATGGGGGTGTGGGGCGGTGATCAGCCAAGGCAGGCAGGACTTTAAACTTTCTGGATCCGAGCTTGCACATGGAGACTTGACAACTTCCAAACTACATGAAAGAGCTCTAAACGATAACTTTTAAAATGTAAGTGCTTATCAGATTGGTAAAAGCTAACAAATATATTTTAATTTACCTAACCTTGATAATGTTAGGTAAAAATTAATTTGGTAAAATTAATCTCAAAACTCTCCAGTAATTTAAAAATCTTAAAGTCATGTTTAAACCCTCAAGTTTTCTTTTCCCCCACTGGAAATTTGGGTTATGAAAAAGTTAAGACAGCAGAAGAATAAAATATACTTTTGATAAAATTTGACATACACAAGGGTATCAATTCTAAAAAAAAAAAAAAAAGTAAGTTTATTTCTGGCTAAAAACTATTTAAGAGTTACTTTAAAATAAATGGAATTATATAGGTAAAACTAAATAAATTAGAAAAAAACAAGCCAGGGCAACAAAACTCGAATCCCTATGTTATCAAGAAAATAGTCTATACGAGGGAAGGGCAAAATCAACTATTTAAAACCAAAGTGTGTTATGTAAATGAATTGTTATTTTTTCGTAGATTTGTATCATTCAGTTTTTTTTATAAGAATGTTTACTATAATGGACTGTACAAATAACCACTTTAAGGATAAAATTATCAATTAGAATTTAAGAGCTTGTTTGGATTAATGCAGCACCCACACCTCATTACTAAACAATTACTGAGTGTATGTGATCCAAATGTACAGGAGGTTATTCCTGAGAAAGCAATTAGCCTAGTGGGCCAGATAATCCCATTATAAGTTCTGTTTTGTCCTGAGAAGGGGACTGACCAACTCTCCCTATAAAATACCAAGTAAAGTACCCCAGATGAAGCAGTGAATATGCTTTTTATGCAAGCTATGTCGAACTAGCTTTATAATAACTGGAATATCTTCCCACTTAATATGTCTATTGCCTGGGTCATGGTAAATTTGGGGATTAAGGAAGCCCCTTTTTCATGGGTGCCCCTCCCCACAGAATCAGAAATTTGTTTAAAGAGGCTTATCTAATCTGCTGTCTAACAGATGCAACTCCCTGCTGGAAACCCAAACCCTTTCACCAGAAAAGGTAAAAGGTCCTGGGGGGAAAAACAAGGCTTCCTGGGGCCAGAACATAAAAACATAGAGGTTAATAGAAGTATAAAATGCAAGATGTTTAAACAAGCTTAATGTAAGTTAGTTGTAACTCCCTTTACCTAAATGTCTTATGAAAATGGGTACTCTATCTAACTGGGAGATGTTTTCCCTTTTCTAGTACTATAAAACTAAAGACATTTAAATCTGCTCATGTAAATTGTCCACTGCATAGCCTTTTGTGTGGAGCCATTATGGAGCTGATGACAAAAACTGTGAGCACTTTTCAATAACAATGACTGAGCTAGAGAATTTCTACTTGATGATGCATTTATTGCCTTGCTATAAAATACTAACTAAAGCTACCCCTATACTAATGGAAATAAGCTTTTCCAAAAAGTTCCAAGATAAAATAAAAATCATTTACATAAAATCTTTCTACCTAATAATCTGAGAGTGTTTTTCCTAGGATGAATTTGGAGAAGCTCCTAAATTCTACCGTGCCAAATAGCTCCCATGAGCTGTTTGCTTTGGAGGTGGCATTTCCAATGTAAACAAGCATCTTGTTTTAAAAACTGTTCCTCTGGGTTGAAAGAGGGTCAAGAAAATCTTTTTCTTTTAAGACATTTGGGTAAAGTATGTTTTTGCAAGCAAATTTACATTTCTGAGTCCTCCAAAATTCAGATTATAATTTTATAACTGTATAGTTGTCTATATAAGTTAATAATAGTTAAAAAAATGTTTTAAGAGAAAGTGTGACAATACTAGATTTCAGCCCTAGCTTTTTAAATGCAGATTAAATCATTATTTCTTGGCTATAATAATTCTCTGGGAAGTTTCAGATTATACTTTTTCTTCCTATATTCAGTTGGTGCCCTAATGGAATAGATTCCTTTTTCTGTTCCACATATGATAACTCTTATATCTGTCAAATCAAAAATGTTATTTATCTCTTTTTGGTTTACTCCAAAGGAAACCAAAATTATGGTATTCTGAAGACCAGAGATATAAATCTCCCTCATTTTGCATGCTACTGACCCCAGATCTGTTTCACTGCTAATGATTTGCTGCCAAAACTATACAAGCTGCCTCCCTCTAGGCCCAGGGACTTTCATGGAATAAGGGCTGGTTTTGAGGGATAAAATTAGGCCAAGATCAAACACTCCAAACCAAGAAAGGGGTGCAAAAAAAGCCTAAACAGCTGGTAAAACAAGTTTAGTTGGGTTATTTACTGCCCTTTGATTCTACCCATAACCTTGGATGCCTAAATCTTTACTATCTTTATAATATTTGTTACAATAATTGCATTATATTTGTTGCTATATTAGCATTAGACATTTCTTGTAAATGTTATGCCAGATACAACAGAAGGAAAAGGCACAATTAAAGACTCAGTTTATGATAGCTCAGAAAATAGATCTGATCTGGGATTTATTTTTAGACTAAACCCTAGGCCCGACTGCATTTCACCCATTATACAATTGGCTATTACATCAGATCAGACCCTGTCCTCCCCGCACTATCCAAATTGCCAATATTTAAGACTATTACCATCAAATCAGAGGACTCTAGAAACAAGTCTACTTAGTTCTGTGGGACTGTTGCTGTTTTGTTGGCCTATATATGCATTCTGTGGAATGTTTTTTGGCCAAGAAGGATGACTGAGGACTAAGCTCTGATATTTATCTTGCTCAGATTCCTATCTAAGGGATCTAGGAAGTCATGCCCTAGAAACAATAAATTCTCATCAGATCGGTTTTATTTGACCCTATAAATATCATGACTTACTTTTCAATCTCATGCTGGCGTAACTTTATAAGATCCCTGTTGTTTTCCTTCCTTCCATTCCAGATCCAAGAGATAATCAACTAAGAGTCAGACACACTTTTAGGTCTGAATAGAAATATTTTACAACCTGCTATCTCTCTTTGAAGTCTGCTGAGAGACTCCTCTGCACAATAAAACTTGGTCTCCACAATCCTTTATGTTAACATGAACATTTTTTTGCATTGATCCCAGGTCTTCCGATAAACTCAACCAATTGTCAACCAGCACATGTTGAAGTTTACCGATAGCCTGGAAATATCCCACTGCTTTGAGTTGTCCCGCCTTTCTGAACCAAATCAATATATTTCTTATATGTATTTTATTGATGCCTCATGCTGCCCTAAAAATATATAAACCTCAAAACGTTTTATAGAGTTTGACTCTTTTCATTAACATTAGCATATATATATAATTCCAGTCTCTTCTTACTCCTTCACTTTAAGGGAAAGAGGAGTGTGAAATAGGCTGCTGAAAGCTCAAGATAAACATTGTTGTCATCCTCAGGAGTGAAGATGAGTGTTTTTGATTGAGGTTTCATTTTGTTGCTGTAAATATTTGACTGTTCTTTTTGAGCTCCTGTTCAGGTTCTATACAAATTTTTACAAGACATTTGAGAAAACAAGAAAGGGTTCCAAATACACAGAATAAACCACAGAAAATGCCTTTTACACAGCCCAGATATTGAATTTAGTTGACAAAGATTTTACATATATTGAACATATATAAACATATTTAATAAACTAAAAGAAAGTACGTCTAACAATTTTTTAATGTGACAACAATGCCTCACTAAATATAGAATATCAATAAAGAGCTCAATTCTGAAACACTAACCCAGCAGTAAAAGAAAATTTCTCCACATCTTCACACTCTGTCCTCTTTCATCTTTTTATCACCCAAGAAATAATAATAATAATAAAGGTATCAGAGATTTAAGAAAATACATTAGGAAATGCTTTTACCAGGGAAGAGAGTAAGAAATGGAGGTAAGAGCCCGGGCGCGGTGGCTCATACCTATAATCCCAGCACTTTGGGAGGCTGAGATGGATGGATCACGAGGTCAAGAGATCGAGACCATCCTGGTCAACAAGATGAAACACCATCTCTACTAAAAATACAAAAATTAGCTGGGCATGGTGGCACGCGCCTCTAGTTCCAGCCACTCGGGAGGCTGAGGCAGGAGAATTGCTTGAACCCAGGAGGTGGAGGTTGCGGTGAGCCAAGATCGCGCCATTTCACTCCAGCCTGGGTAACAAGAGCGAAACTTCGTCTCAAAAAAAAATAGAAATGGAGGTAAGAAAGGCCATACCACTAAAAGGAAAAAAAAAAAAAAAAAAAAGATGGTCACAATCCAAGATACACGCCTAATACAAAACTAATATTTAATGAGATTATAAAATACACCCTTTATTTACAATTTACCATCACATGAAAAGCTCCAGTATAAGTGGATTATAACTGAAATTATTGCAAGACATCAATGTTCTCTAAAGACAAGTACACAGGAAACCCCAATGTAAAGAAGGGAGACAAAAACAAATATACTAAAGGAATTTGAAGCTACAAAATACATCAAATGTAGCCCAGCTTCTATATATAGCAATGTAAGTTTTTACAATAAAATTTTGTTTTTATTATCTGAATCATGTCTGATTTCTTTTTTAATGCCAAAGGGCAACAAAAACCTTTCTGAAGGGACAAAGCAAGCCTCAGAATCAGTCATATGACTTAGATGTTGGTATTGTTACACATATAAATTAATAAAAATATAATTAACATGAGTTTGAATGGGAAAATTAGATGAAAATATAGGGACAGATGAGTAATGTAAGCAGACTTTAGAAAAGTATCAGAAAGAAATACTAAGAATAAAAACACAGGAAGAGAAATAAAGAATGTTATTAGTCTGTTAGCACTGATGTAATAAAATAAAATAGACTGGGTAATTTGTAAATAATACAAATTTATTTTTCATGGTTCTAGAGACTGGGAAGTCCATGATAAAAGCAACAACAGGTGTGGTTTCTGGTGAAGGTTGCTCTGTTTCCAATACGGCTCGTTGTTGCTACATTTTCTAGAGGAGATGGACACTGTGTTTTCACAAGGCACAAGGGACAGAAAAAAAAAGAGAAAATATTCTTCAACCTCAAGTCATTTTATAAGAGTGCCTATCTCATATATGGGGGTAGAGGCCTCATTACTTAAATACTTCCCTAAAGGACTTATGCTTTTATACTATCAGATTGAAAATGGAGGTTTTTTGTTGTTGTTGTTTTTTAATTAACTTTGATTATAGTTTCAATGGTATATTGTCAGGTTAGTTATATTGGTAAATTGCATATCAAAGGGGTTTTATCACCCAGGTAATTAGCATAGTACCCAATAGGTAGTTTTTCTTATCCTTTCCCTCATCCTACACTCCACTCTCAAGTAGACCCCAGTGACTGTTGCTCCCTTGTCTGTGTTCATGTGTACACAATGTTTAGCTCCCACTTGTAAATGAGAACATGTAGTATTTGTTTTTCTGTTTCTGTATTAGTTCACTAAGAGTTATTATCTCCTGGTCCATTAATGTTGTTTCAAAGGATTTAATCTTTATTTTAATAGATGCCCAGTATTCCACGGTGTATATGTACCACATTATTTTTTAATTTTTACTTTAAGTTCTGGGATACATATGCAGAATGTGCAGGTTTGTTAAATAGGCGGACATGTGCCATGGTGGTTTGCTTCATCAGTCAACCTGTCATCCAGGTTTTAAGCCCGACATGCATTAGGTATCTGTCCTAATGCTCTCCCTCTCCTTGGCCCCTACCCCCCAACAGGGTCTGGTGTGTGATGTTCCCCTCCCTGTGTCCTTGTGTTCTCATTGTTCAACTCCCACTTATGAGTGAGAACATGCTGTGTTTGGTTTTGTTCCTGTGTTGGTTTTCTGAGAATGATGGCTTCCAGCTTCATCCATGTCCCTGCAAAGGATATGAACTCATTCTTTTTAATGGCTGCATAGTATTCCATAGTGTATATGTGTCACATTTTCTTTATCCAGTCTACCATTGATGGACATTTAGGTTGGTTCCAAGACTTTACCATTGTAAACAGTGTTGCAATATACGTATATATGTGCATGTGTCTTTATGGTAGAATGATTTATAATACTTTGAGTACATACTCAGGATTGCTGGATCAAATGATATTTCTGGTTCTAGATCCTTAAGGAATCTCCACACTGTCTTCCACAATGGTTCAAATAATTTGAACTCCCCTCAATAGTGTAAAAGTATTCTAATTTCTCCAGAGCCTCACAAGCATCTGTTGCTTCCTGACTTTTTAATGACTGCCATTCTAACTGGCATGAGATGGTATCTCATTGTGGTTTTGATTTGCATTTCTCTAATGACAAGTGATGATGAGCTTTCTTCATACATTTTTTTCACCACATAAATGTCTTCTTTTGAGAAGTGTTTACATCCTTTGCCCACTTTTTCATTAAGTTGTTTTCCTTCTTATAAATTTGTTTAAGTGCCTTGTAGATTTTCGATATCAGACTGCTGTCAGATGGATAAACTGCACAAATTTTCTCCCATCCTATAGGTTGTCAGTTCACCCTGATGATAGTTTCTTTTGCTGTGCAGAAGCTCTTTAGTTTAACTACATCTCATTTGTCAATTTTGGCCATTGGAGCAATTGCATTTGATGTTTTAGTTATAAAGTCGACCCATGCCTATGTCCTGAATGATATTGCCTGGGTTTTCTTCTAGGGTTTATACAGTTTTGGGTTTATATTTTAGTCTTTAATCCATCTTGAGTCAATTTTTGTTTAAGGTGTAAAGAAGGGATTCAGTTTCTATTTTCTGCATGTGGCTAGCCGGTTTTTCCAGCACCATTTATTAAATGTGGAATTCTTTCCCCATTGCTTGTTTTTCTCAGGTTGTCAAACATTACATGGTTGTAGATGCGTGGTATTATTTCTGAGGCCTCTGTTCTGTTCCATTGGTATACATGTCTGTTTTGATACCAGTTCCATGCTGCTTTGGCTACTGTAGCCTTAGAGCATAATTTGAAGTCAGGTAGTGTAATGCCTTCAGTTTTTTTTGTTATTGTTGTTTTTTTTGGGTTTTGTTTGTTTGTTTGTTTTAGCTTAGGATTGTCTTACTATGTGAGCTCTATTTTGGTTTCATATAAAATTTAATTTTTTTTTTTAGATGGAATCTCACTCTGCTGCCCAGGCTGGGGTGTGATCTCAGCTCACTGCAACCTTCACCTTCTGGGTTCATGCAATTCTTTTGCCTCAGCCTCCCAAGTAGCTAGGATTACAGGTGCATGCCACCACACCTGGCTGATTTTTTGTATTTTTAGTAGAGACAGGGTTTCACCATGTTAGCCAGGATGGTCCTGATCTCCTGACCTTGTGATCCACATGCCTCAGCATCCCAAAGTGCTGAGATTACAGGCATGAGCCACTGTGCCAGGCCAAAGGTTGTTCTTTTTTCTAATTCTGCACAGAAAGTCAATGGTAGCTTCATGGGAATAGCACTGAATCTATAAATTACTTTGGGCAGTATGGTCATTTTCACAAGGTTGATTCTTCTTATTCATGAGCATGGAATAATTTTTACATTTTTTGTGTCCTCTTCTTTTTTTGATCAGTGGTTCATAGTTCTCCTTGAAGAAGTCCTTTAGGTCCCTTGTAAGTTGTATTTCTAGTTATTTTATTCTCTTTGTAGCAATTGAGAATGTGTGTTCACTCATTATTTGGCTCTCTGGTTGCCTATTATTGGTGTATAGAAATGCTGGTAATTTTTGCACATTGATTTTGTATCCTGAGACTTTGCTAAAGTTGCTTATCAGCTTAACAAGTTTTTGGGCTGAGATGATAGGGTTTTCTAAAGATACAATTACGTCATCTGCAAAGAGAGACAATTTGACTTCCTCTCTTCCTATTTGAACACCCTTTATTTCTTTCTCTTGTCTGATTGCCCTGGCCAAAACTTCTAATACTATTTGTTAACTAGGAGTGGTGAGAGAAGGAATCCTTGTCTTGTGCTGGTTTTCAAAGGGAATGTTTCCAGCATTTTCGCATTCAGTATGATACTGACTATGGGTTTGTCATAAGTAGTTCTTACTATTTTGACTCATGTTCCATCAATACCAAGTTTACTGAGAGTTTTTAGCATGAAGACATGTTAAATTTTATCAAAGACCTTTTCTGCACCTATTAAAATAATCATATTATTTTTCTTTTTGTCATTGGTTCTGTTTATGTGATATGCTTTTTGATTTGCATATGTTGAAGCAGTCTTGCATCCTAGAGATGAAGCTGACTTGATTGTGAGGGATAAGCTTTTTTTTTCCTGCTGGATTTGGTTTGCTGGTATTTTATTCAGGATTCTTTCATCAATGCTCATCAGGTATATTGGCCTGAAATTTCTTTTTTTGTGTCTCTGCCATGTTTTGGTATCACTATGATGCTGGCCTCATAAAATGAGTTAGGAAAGATTCCTCTTTTTATATTGTTTGAAATAGTTTTGGAAGAAATGGTACCAGCTCCTCTTTGTACCTCTGGTAGAATTCAGCTGTGAATCCTTCTGTCCTAAGCTTCTTTTTGGTCGGGAGGCTATTAATTACTGCCTCAATTTTAGAACTTGTTATTGGTCTATTTAGAGATTCAACATCTTCCTGGTTTAGTCTTGGGAGGTTGTATGTCCAGGAATTTATCTATTTCTTCTAGATTTTCTAGGTTTTGTGCATAGAGCTGTTTATGGAATTCTCAGATGGTAGTTTGTGTTTCTGTGGGGATTAGTGGTGAGATCCCCTTTATCATTTTTTATTTTGTCTCTTTGATTCTTCTCTCTTTTCTTTCTTATTAGGCTAGCTAGAAATCTAACTGTTTTGTTAATCTTTGCAAAACCCAGCTCCTGGATTCATTAATTTTATGAAGGGTTTTTTGTGTCTCCATCTTCTTCAGTTTTGTTCTAATTTTAGTTATTTCCTGTCTTCTGCTACCTTTTGAATTTGTTTGTTCTTGTTTTTCTACTTCCTTTAATGGTGATGTTAGAATGTCGACTTCAGATCTCTCCAGCTTTCTAATGTGGACATTTAGTGCTATAAATTTCCCTCTTAACACTGCTTGACCTGTGTCCCAGAGATTATGGTATGTTGTATTCCTGATCTCATTTGTTTCTAGGAATTTTTTTATTTCTGCCTTAATTTCATTATTCACCCACAAGTCATTCAGGTGCAGGTTGTTCAATTTCCATGTAGTTGTGAGGTTTTGGGTGTGTTTTTAAATTCTGAGTTCTAATTTGATTGCAGTGTGGTCTGAGAGACTCTTTGTTATACTTCTCCTCTCTCCTTTTTTTGCATTTCCTGAGGAGTGTTTTATTTCCAATTATGTGGTCAAGTTTAGAATAAGTGCATTGTGGTGCTGAGAGGAATGTATATTCTGTTGATTTGGAGTGGAGAGTTCTGTAGATGTGTATTAGATCTGCTTGGTCCAGAGTTGAGTTCAAGTACTGGATATCCATTGTGATTCTGCATCAAGAAGAAATGATAATTTTAAGCATATATGCACACAACAATGGAGCACCCAGATATATAGAAAATATTATTAATGTTAACGATAGATACAGTCCCCAACACAATAATAGCTGGAGACTTCAACATCCAACTTTTTAGCATTAGACAGATATTCCAGACAGAAAATCAACAAAAATCACTGAATTTAAGTTGTGCTATAGACCAAATAGACCTAATAGATATTTGCAGAACATTTCATCCATCCAAGAGATGCAGAATATAAATCCTTTTTTTTTTTCTTTTTGGCATGTGAATCATTCCCAAGTATATACTGTAGGTTAGATCACAAAACAAATCTTAATACATTCAAAAAATTTAAAATAATGTTAGGCATTTTCTCTGACCAAAATGAAATAAAATTTGAAATTAATAACAGGAGGAATTTTGGAAACTATACCAATACATAGAAATCAAACAATATACTCTGGAATGACCAGTGGGACAATAAGAAAATTAAGAAGATAATTGAAAACTTTTCTTGAAACAAACGATAATAGAAACACAATATAGCAACACCTATAAGATACAGCAAAAGTAGTACTCAGAAGAAAGTTTATAGCTATTAATGTCTACAACAAAGAGGAAAATTTTTAAATTAACAATTTAATGATACATATTTTTAAAAATAGAAGAGCAAACAAACACAAAATTAATATAAGAAAATAAATTATAAAAATCAGAACTGAAATGAATAAAATTTAAAAAATACAAAAGATTTGTGAAACAAAACTTTTTTTTTTTTTTTTTTTTTTTGAGACGGGGTTTCGCTCTTGTTACCCAGGCTAGAGTGCAATGGCGCAATTCTCGGCTCACCGCAACCTCCGCCTCCTGGGTTCAGGCAATTCTCCCACCTCAGTTTCCCAAGTAGCTGGGATTACAGGAACGCGCCACCGTGTCCAGCTAATTTTTTATATCTTTAGTAGAGACGGGGTTTCACTATTTTGACCAGAATGGTCTCGATCTCATGACCTCGTGATCCACCCGCCTCGGCCTCCCAAAGTGCTGGGATTACAGGCGTGAGCCACCGTGCCCGGCCAACAGTAATTTTTTAATAATAGCAGTAGCAGCAGCAGCTAACACTTCTTGTGCTTGCTATATGTCAGGATACTGTATGGGTGTCAGTATCACTGCATCTTCACCAATATTAAATGTTGCTGCTAAAAACATTTCTTGCCCTATTGATAGGATAAATAAGAAATGAATACAATATCATAAAGTGATTTTTATGTATGTATGTTTGTTATTTAAAAACATTTTTTTCCATTTTCTTTGGCTATGTTTCTACTATGCTGATAATTCAAGTCTTTGCACATTTTGATGTGTGGTATACTAATTCCTCTTCAAAAAGTACAGTAACTAAGTTATATCTGTTTTTGTGGCAAATGCCTAGTTAAGCTAGTTTTCTTTTGTTTTAGGAAAGGGTCTCACTACACTGCCCAGGCTGGCTTTGAACCCCTGGGCTCCAGCAATCCTCCCATCTTAGCTTGCCAAATAGGTGCTACTACAGCCCCATGCCACCTCATCCAGCTATGTTAACTCAGTTTTGAAGACTATGTGACATCCAGGCTGACATGAAACTTACTGCCAAATATATTTTCCTAGAGCTTTATTTAAAATATTGACTAGAAATTAGGATTCTAAACCCTAAGCTAATATTGAGTTTTGTTTACAATTTAGTATTACTTTATTTTCTCCTCTAGAATGTAAAGCCTTGGTATTTCCTTCCATGTACAAAATTTTAATCATAAGATTTAAAAATACTGAGAAATACATTAATGATTCCTTCCTTTAAATATATTTGCATGTTTTGCTAACATAAGATGTGGCATGGAGTATCTCTAAATTTACCCTTCCAAAAGATAAAATTCCTACTTAAGGCCAACTGGAATCAGGCTAAAGAATTTTGGTGACAAAATGAGAGTCATTAATATTGTAAAATTAGGTCATACCTTGGTATTAAAAAGTATTAAGTGAAAAAAAAATAGATATTTTAGTGTACTGACTGCATAGTTGATTTGAGAGCCAATTGCACAGGTCTCAGTTTAAAAGTTGGTATATTAAAGATTAAAATAAAACCCAATCAATTGTGTTATTACATATGATAATATACAAAATGAGGACAAATTTGGACTATTATAGATATTTAATTTCATAGCAAAGATATTCCCAATAGGATTTCTCCTGTTGATCAAACATAGAATAACAATTAGTTGAAACTTAATACAAAAAAGTTGTTATTCACAACATTATGATCTCTAGATGAGGTAATATATGCATTCAGTAGAATAGAAATATTCCAAAATATGAAGTGTAATTGTTTAACATACAGGAACTACAACGTGATACGAATCTATTGAAATTCCTACTCACTACTTCTAATGAGAAACCACAGCTACAGGTCAATAGGAATACGGAAAAGTAATACCTGTGTAATGCACACAACCTTCACAAGGTAAACTGAGCCACTGTCTTAGGAATGCTACACAGGGGAATGGTTGGGATGCACTTAGAGATCACTTACCTTGAAATTGTAATCCCATTTACCTGCTCTCTAATAAAGGTAAATAAAAGAGGGCAGTGTGAGTAAAGTCTAAATATTAATCTATTGCATTTTGCCTATGGAAAAAATTCCTTATATTGTGACCCTGGAAATTATTTGATACAGATATATATAGAATTCACAACAAGTATTTTCTAAGTCAACTTGCTCAGTCACATGAAAAATAAGTTATTTTTAGCATCATATTTTTCTCCCTTTTTTCTCTGTTGCATAGTGTTTGTTGGACATAAGTGTTCTGATCTAAAATTAGATTCTCACACTGTATGTAGCTGCCTAGTTATTCAAAAAGAAATGTAATTATGTGCACATATCATAGAAAAATATTCTAAAATGACTGGAACACAATTGTGATGTTCAAACAGAATATAAGAACACCCAAATAAAATAGAATGGATAGATGACGGAACTTCATAAAAATATTTTTTAAAATGCCTCAGTGAGATGAATTTTTTTCTTTTCATTTAATCCTGGCAATAGGCAATTCATGGCACAGAAGGGTTTGTGTAATTTGCTTAAGATTCTAATCCAGATAGGTATCCCACAATTTTGCTAATGATGCCCAGGTTGCCCTCAATTCAAATAGGTTAGGCCACATATAAGATGACAGTGAATTGAATGCATGATTATTTAAGAACTGTTTATTTATGGGTGTCAGAAACTCTACATTTCAAATCAAAGTTGACCAAAGAAGTGCATTTATTACTAACATGTGCTTAGTTTTACTCAATTACAAGGATAAGCAATTATGCATTAATTATATTATGAATATGTATAGCTAAAGTTTGTAAGCAATTGGAGCAAAATGACAACATAGTTTTATGACTGCCTGTTTAGCTAAATAGACCATATTTATTGCAGAACACCTTTTCCACTATTAAAAAAAATGAGAAATTTTATGTTAATAAAATTTGGCACAACAAATAATTGACAGTATTTATTTTATTTAAATACAGTATATTTAGCTTATTGTATCATAACCATTGAAATAATCTAAATCTTTCTAGTTTTTCAATAACATTGAGAGGCAATGCAGTATAGTAGAAAAATTGCTGGATTTACTGCCAGAATCTGGCTGTGAAAACATAAATGAGGCATTTACCCTATGCTTCAGTTTAATAATGTGAAAAATAGAATAATATGTCTTATAAGACTATTGTAAAAATTGCATGAGAAAATTGATAAATACATGATGAACTTTATTCCCTTCCCTTTTCCCCCCACAAGTAAACAAAACCAAAACAGCTGGATAGATTCCATGTTTTGAGGTTTCATGAGATTGTTTCAATTTTTCTCTGGATATTCCAACAATTCTGCTCCTATTTATGACTTGCTTTTCTAAGATTAAAAGGACTATGGGAGATAAGGTGATGGAATATTTCAGCTGTTCACATGGTGAGATTCACAAACGTACTGATAGCTAGCTTGCTTTGAATACTTTATTAGGACCTGAATCCTAGCTCTGCTGCTAGTGGTATAATCTTTGCGCTATAGTTCCTCCTGATAAAAGCTGAAAGGAGGGAACTTTAAGGTACATTTCAGTTCTGTAATTCTGTGAACTCCAACAATTTTTATCCTGCCTTGAACTGCACCACCTTAGAGATTTTTCAAAGAATAATTTTGTCCTTGCTAGCAAAAGATAAAAAAATTGAGTTAAAGTAGTAAGTTGTGCTCACACAGGATGAAATACGAGAAGAATAGAGCAATTATTCTTCTTTCTCATCTCAGTACCTCTTATCCTTTTGCTCCCTTTCCCTCTCTCTGCTCCCCTCTGGAGGCCTTGCTATTTTCCAAATTATATTCATACCTTTTCCTAAATTTGTAATATTCTTTAATCAGTGTATGAAGAGACTATAGAAGACACATAGATATTTGACCCTGTCCTTTTTAAATGTAAATGTGTATATAAATGATCAGGGATTTTGTTAAAATGCAGACTTGGATTCTGTGTGTTTAGCATGGTTTCAGATCCTGCATTTCTAACAAGTTCCCAGGTGATGATACTAGTCCTAGAATCACCCTTTGGGTAGCAAGGGGTGGAACCCTTCTGTGAATGAAAAAACTTAAAAGCATACTAATGTTATATTTCAATTTTGTTAAAAAGAATATCTTTCTTATGACCTTATCACAAATATAATTACATTTCAAAGTTAAATTTCCAGAAAGTCAATGCATTATTCCTAGAACTGCTCTATTTTCATTTTTTAAGATTATGACTTATATATATTTTTTAATTTGGCAAAGTGGTATCATTAGACAATGTGAATATCACTAGTTAATCTTGAAAACACAAACATATAAGATAATTAAGCTGTATAAATCATATAATCTATTTAAAATAACAATTTCTCAATATTTATGGCATTTTATAAGCTTTGTGTGTGTGTGTGTTCCAAAATCAAAGTAAACATAACACAAAATGTTACAGTGCACTGAAATACTGCAACTAGTCACCCAAAAGAGTAAATTTATAGCAATTATTTATTTATCTTAGGTGAAGCTGTTTTTTTTTCACATTTTACTTAAAATTCCTTAGTATTCAATAACATTTCTACCAGCTGACAGGAAATATAAACAAAAATATACACCTAATTGCTAAGATAGTTATTTGAGAAATGAAAGAATTTGAGTTATGACATTGTTCACTCAAGAGTTAGGGAAATGTTTAAAGCTTAAAAGCAGTATTATAAAATTCACACAGTTCCATTTTATAAAATTGCATACAATCATTCCCCTTTCTTAATAAATATGTTCTAGATTTTCTTATTTTTAGCATAAGCTCAATAAAGTCTCAGGTTCCTGTTAGAAACTAAACAGTAACAAAAAGAAAAAGAACAAGTTTCATTTAAAAATAAGTATCACTTGTAGGATTTCTACTGTATCTGTACATTTAATTTTACTTTTCTTCACAGAAGAGATAGAGTGCTGATGAAGGGTCCAGATTTACCTGCATGTACTTTTCATAAGCACTGTTTTCTGTAGGCTTAACATAAAGGATGGGTCCAATAACAAATAGTTGAAGAGTAAAAAATTGGTGGTCAGATAAAGTGAGTAAGATACAGAGAAGGCAATATCATCTTAGTAGAGTACATTCATACAACATAGGAAGGCTTCTTGGTGTTTGTCCTTCATTATGGCCCAGAAGAAGATTTTGTGTTCTAAGATCCTGATAACATAAGTTTTAGGTCCCAAATTAACCCTACATAACCAGTTTCAAATTCTATGAGAATTCGGTAAGTTTCCTAATATTCAGCTTAAGAAACTACAAAATCCTGCAAATAATTAAAATGACATTCAAAATAAAGACCTTATTAAAATATCAATAATACCAAAAACTCTGTAGATTGGTTTTTAAAATGTTATATTGTAGAATATTTTAGGCTTGCATGGAATACTGCATCTGTGAGACTCATTTATCTCTATTGTAGAATTTATCTTTTAAGAATGAAGTTTAGTTCTTCTTGTAAATAAATCACCTATTAATTAATAGTGTGGGAAATATAACACAGATGACCAACTCATTTTGCTAATCAAAAAAGTAAACTGAAAGAAATGAAGCTGTTTTCAAGAGTAAGCTTCCTTATGCAAAGGAAAATATTTCTTTTTTATTAGCTCCATCTGATGGCTGATCTGGTTTTTACACACTGCCTGGAAATAAATTTCCAACAAGAATTTTGTTATTTTCTCTCCCTCTCCTCTGACAGAAAGGTATGCTATACTAAGGAGAAGCTGATCAGCTCATTATATGACTAGTTTATTGAATTCTGTGAAGTATTTAAAATTGTAAACAGTAAAGAAATCTTGTTAATCTTGTCAGATATTGTTCTTTACAGTCCAGAAACATAAATGTCAGAGATCAGTGTTATAAAATTTGAAATTTAAAAATATGGATGTATTGTCAATATTATCCCATATGCACTTCTTCATATAAACCTCTCAGATAAACTTGGCTTGCCCCTTGCCTAATTTATGTTTGGCATGTACAAGGAGATAACAAACTATCATACAGAAAACTGATTTTATTGTCTTTATTCATGTTTTATATTAATGGGCCAATTTGGCAAAACCTGTTTATATGATATGGCATCCTAATATTATTAGATATGAACCTGCATGCTTGAAAATCTAATTCAGCCAGTGCAGATAAAAAACCACCTTAACATTTAAATGATGAATGCTGAAATATATAACTGAGCATAAGCATCAAATAATAAGTAAATTAAGGAAAATACTCTACCTCAGCATCATATTCCCATAACTGATTTCCTCTCATATGGTGGCATTTTAACATGATTACAGGTCCATTGAGTCTAGAAACATCCAAGCACAAGTCATCGGTTCGAATTTCTTTATCAGCAGTGTAAGAAAATACCTGAAAATATAAAATTCAGCTAATAAAATAATATGTATGTTTTACAATGTCATAGTTTAAAAGTTTAGCATAGCAGATCTATCCATGGAAGCTTTCATATCAGATATACTTGTGTTTTCAAACAATTACTGGTATGTCATCTTGAGAAAGCTAGTTCATCTCTTTGAGTCTTTTTCCTCAATTGCAAAATAGGGACAATGTCATCTATTTTATGATGTTTTGGTGAGGCCTCAATTTAACAAAACAAACTATTAAATTTCCATTATTTGATGGCATTGTATTTCTTGCATGATACTTGCACTATAAAGCTCACAATAGGTTAAATAAAGTTTGCCAACTGCATAAAGCTCAATTAAAGGCAGTTCCTGTTCCTACCATCTTATGACCAGTTCTCCAAATCTACAATGCCATTTTTCATATAAAAGTTTAAATTTTCCTTCTGATAACATAAGTACATCTTGTAAATTGTATTAAGTATTGTCAGTAAGCTTCTGAAGGGTGTGAAATTATCTTCTCTAGAGACCTCATTAAAGGTAGGCTCTATACTTATCTCTCAAATATGGTTTGCCTACACTTGACTACATCAATTATTCTCAAAATATCCAAGAATGTCATTGTGGATTAAGGACTCTTTGTTAGATAATTCGACTGAACTATAATAATCTTTATTATTTTGCTCCTGGTGTGAATAATTTATTTATAACATTGATTATTAAAGTTTCATGAGGGTTATTAAGCATATAATTATAGAATGTGTTTTCTTCTATTAGCTAGGGTAAGTGTTGTTCAGTATTCTCTGGGTTTTTCTTTCTCCTTGCAGTGTCAAGAATGTACATAATGAGAAAGGTCATGTAAGGGTCTTTTGTTTCCCAAAGATATCTCGTGAAATCAGCTTTACAAGTAACATAAACTCTGGAGCTTGTAAGCTGAATGAGTTAGTCTTGGAAGAGTTGCCTCTGCAGTACTGCTACTCAGGACTTCGATGAAAATCACAAGCAGTGGTGAGAGGAAGTGGCAAAGTCAATGAAAGAACACCAATACCCTCTGCTGCAAACCTCTTAAAAGGAAATTATTAAGGGCTGGGTCAGTGGCTTACATCTGTAATCCCAAAACTTTGGGAGGCTAAGGTGAGAGGACTGTTTGAGCCAGGAGTTTAAGACCAGCCTGGGAAACAGATTGAGATCTCATCTTTACAAACAAATTTAAGAAGAAAATTGTCCAAGCATGGTGGTACACGCCTGTTATCCCCACCACTTGGGAGGCTGAGGTGGGAGAGGCTGAGTTAGGCAGACTGCTTAAGCCATGGTCACACCACTGCACTCCAGTCTGGGTGACAGAGCAAGACCGGGTCTCCAAAAAAAAAAAAAAAAAAAAAAAAAAGAAAGAAAGAAAGAAAAGAAAAGAAAATTCTTCACAAAGGTTATATGTTTACTCAACAATATACAAATTTGAAAAATATGTGAAGTACATTTAATGAATTATGTAAAATACATCACAGACTTCATGTATTCAATTTAGAAATAAATTTTCTATCCTCATTACTTGTTCATGTTCATACTTTTTAATGAAGAACATCTGGTTACCAAAAGAAGAATAAAATAAAAACCCATTAAACAGAAATATTTATATCCTCCCCAAACAGTATTATTTTAAACACAATTACAAGCTTATTTAATTACGTAAGTGAGTATGGTAGTGAATCTTAAGCTGAGAGAAATTTCTATTGTTCATTATACGATTATTTCAATACTGAAGGATAGTCTTCCATCTTAAAATGTATACAAATGCCAGTGTAAAAGGAGACATCATAACGTCCATTTCAGCCTTAATATTATAAGGTAATGGTTCAGGCCATTCTTATACAGTATATTCTTCTTGAGTCTCTTAAGACAGTTTGGAAACAGTAGTGGTTGAAAGTTTTGGAGAGCTGTCTATCACATCCTTTGATCCTCAATTTCTAATTTAGATTCATTTTGTGGTCATTAGAGATACCTTACGTAATTTACATTTAAGAAAGATATATTTGTAGAATAGTTCCTGTACTTATATATGTATATAAATTGAATGTCTGCTAAACTGACTTTTTTGGCCTTTGCACATGAAAAAAATTAATGGATGTTAAGTATTTGGCTCATGAGCAATTTTTGTTATAACTATCTGTAGATAACACTTCCTTATTTTTCTTGTATTAATGTAAAATCAGGATTAACTTGCTTTTTGTACCTGGGAAATAATTTCATTTTTATGCTTGTTTCTAGGGTTTTTTAATCTTTATAATAATAACTCAGTGCATGTCAGTATATACACATCCTTCTTGATTTTATCTGGAAGCCATTAGGTTTGATATTAATTATTTATCCTTATATCCATTAGTTTTTTTAACCCATAATTGTCATTATTTTTCATACCTACTACTGTAACAGGTTCATGGAATTCACTTTGGGTATACTGAAAACATTATATGTGGAATACTTTGCAGAGATTCTGGCACACAGACGAAATTCAGTAGCTGATATTTAGAGTTATTATTCTCAGTCTTGGAGTTAATCCCAAATTGTGAATCTAGCCAATACTGCCAAGAAATTTTAGTACAGGCATACAGCAATTTTTGGTCTTGTCCGTCTGTGCTGACCCCTTGTCCACTGCACAGTCCTAAGAAAGAGGTTATAATACCTGCTGACAGATGTTCCTGATAATTTCATCATTGTATTATGACCCTCTAGATTCGCTACTTATGAGTTCCTTTATGACTTTGGGGACAATCTCCAAATCTCATGCTTGATACCCTGGGAAGTAGCTATTCCTTATGGCCGTTGCTTGTTTTTCTGTCTTACTACTCTACAGACTCTCTCAGTATGTGTAAGGCCCAAACTGTCTTCTAGCTGTGATTGAAACCATAAGCCTGACTATAATGTGATTTAACATATTTCAAACCTTAACACCAATGAAGCACTTTACCTTAAACTGTCACACATGTTGATAACTACAGTATACAAGATTGATTCATTCATTAGTAAAATTTCATTGTATATTATCTTAAAAAATGGAAACTATTCTTCCTTTTCTAATGATCACCCAAATTGCTTTATCATCAGTTACCAATACTTAGTAAAGCAGAACTGAATTACACGAACCATAGATTTAGCATATGTTTCCATTTGTTCCAGTGCCAGACTGAGTTTAATAACAAGTAATTGGTTCAAAGTATAATCACTTTAATTAAGCTAAGGTGGCTGGGAGCAGGGAAAAACAATCAATCTCTGTGGCTTTCCTTCCATTATAAAAGAGGAAACAGGGAGGAAGTTAATGTTAATTGGGCACTAACTTTGTTAAAAATGTGTGTTCTATGCTTCATACATATTACATTAAGTAAATGTGCTCTATTACTTCATTGTACAATTACATTTCTATGAATGTATACCAACTTACAGTATTGCAAAACATAAGCAGAGCTCTTTATATGAATACTTTGAATTTAATAATTTATAGTGATTTTTAAATATATATTTTATTGCATTTAGGTTTTGGGGTACATGTGAAGAACATGCAAGATTGTACCTGCAGTGATTTTAAAATTCTGTGTTTCACACTTGCTGTTCATGTTGTCTAAACTAAAATTAGGAGCTATCTAGTATTGCATACATTCTTCTGTAGTCCTTCAGTCAAGCTAGGTCTACCAACAATCACTACATCGGCCATTTTTACTCATTTCTTTTAATCTCAGCTATAAAACAGTGATAATGATACAGTAATAACATCTATGCTCCATTTTGTGGACCTTGTTGATTATTATGCCTTTCAAAATTAACCACTGTAATAACTCAGTGTTTATTGTTTAGTGTTGTATTAGTTCACTGGGGCTGCCACAACAAAGTACTATGGACTGGGTGGCCTAAGCAATAGAAATTTATTTCCTGACAGGTATGGAGGCTGGAAATCCAAGATCAACATATTAGTAGGGTTGGTTTCTGCTAAGACCGCTTTCTTTGGCTTGTAAGAGGGATCTTCTCCATGTGTCTTCACACGGTCTTCCTTCTTCTGTTTGCATGTTCCCTAACCTCCTCTTTTAATAAAGACATCAGTTACACTGGATTAGGGTACCCTAATGATGCCGTTTTAACTTTACCTCTTTAAAGATTCATCCCTAATACAGTTACGTTCTAGGAAACTGGGAGTTAAGACTCCAACATATGAGTTTTCTTGATGTACACAATTCAGGCCACAACACTATTAACCCTTTATAATGTATTGGGGTATTTAACATATCTTTGCTTATTCCTAAGTGAAAAACATGATTTTTTTTGGCTAACCTGTTTAGGTCACCTTGGGATCAATTTTAAAATTAGAATGTACTGTCTAGTTTTACTTATCAAAACTCTAAATATAGTGAAATATCAAATCTTTCCCCCTTCTCCACATTGGACCTGAGTTATGTTGGCAGCCTGCAGAGGAAAAGGCTTTTCCTGTTTTACATCTTAAGCTGATTTTTTTTCTTACTGCTCCTGCCCACTCCCAAATTCGCCCATTCTGCTAATCAGCTTTTTTTTTAAAAAATACTATTCCAGAGTGGCAAAGCTGTAAGAGAGACTTACTTGAACTGTTTTGTATAACCCCTTCCTGTTCTCCAACCTGCCAGAGATTTAAAGCTCCCTGTCCTGAGACCATTTGAGGTTTCTTAGAGATTCCCATTAAGTGAAATGTAAAGGAAAAAGACAATGCATATTTTATATGTGAGCCACTTTTTGTGAAAACTCTTGGAGGCAGGCTAACATTAGGCAATGCAGACAGTTCCCGGAATTCAGTTGTCACAGGCCAGCTTTATTATCTGTGAGTCAGGTCACAGCCTGCCATATTCTCAAGTACTAGAAGCATATAGCAAGCTTTTGAAATGTCATCCTACATAATTTGCAGGCCCCAGTGCAAAATAAAAATGCAGAACTTATTTTTATAAAATTATCAAGAATTCCAAAGTTGTAGGGCTCTATATGATTGCATGGGTTGCACAGTCAAGAACTGTCCCTGCTGTGAATCATCCTCTTACTGGAAGCTAGAATCCCAGCCCATCTCCTCTAGTGGGAGGGCAACTTTTCTTTGTAGGCAAAATCCTGCAAACTTCCCCATATACTGATACCTTCCATTATGGGTTGAACTGTGATATATTAAAGTCCTAACCACCAGTACCACAGAATGTGTACACTTATGGAGATAGTCCATATGATGAAGTCATACTGGAGTAGGATGGGCCCTTAATCTAAAAGGACTGGTATCTTTATAAGAGAATAGAGACAGAGAAGAGACAGCCATGTGATGATGGAAGTAGAGACTGGAGTGATGCATCTAAAAGCCATGGGACACCAAGGATGTCAATATGACCTCAATAAAGTATACATAAAATCAGGTTGGCAAACACTGGAAGCTAGAAGAGGAAAAAGATGAATCTCTCCTAGGTTTTAGATGGAGCATGGCACTTCTGACACCTTGATTTCAGACTTCTAGCCTCCTTAGAACTGTAAGACAATAAATTTCTATCATTTTGAGCAACATAGCTCGTGATAATTTGATACAACAGCTCCAGGAAACTAATATATCTCCTTTTTCTCCTCATACTGGTTGAAGCATCTAAAGTCACGAAATCAGATTTCCAAAGTATCTTTGCAAATTCTGCCCAGGAAAATCTGATTTTAGATTTTCATTGCAAATTTTGCATAGGAAAGTCTGATTTTAGATTCCACATTTACTTTGTCTTGGTTTCTGGACTGAAATGTTAACATCCAGTTCAGTCATAATTTCCAATAGCATAAAATTAACAATTTTCATAATAATTTTCTATTTAGCTATATCTTCACAAAGGTATTTTATAATGTGACTAGGTGATTTACCTGATTTTATGTATACTTTATTGAGGTCATATTGATTTCTGTCTTTGAAGTTAAGTTGTAATCAAATCAGTATTATCTATAATGGATGGTGCTGCATATAAAGCCAATTCAAATCTCAATTCCTTTTCATCTTTCATAGATGGTGTATTAGTCCGTTTTTACACTGCTATAAGGACATACCCAAGACTGGGTAATTTATAAAGGAAAGAGGTTTAATGGACTCACAGTTCCACATGGCTGGGGAGGCTCACTATTTTGGTGAAAGGCTAAGGAGGAGCAAAAGCACATCTTACATGGTGGCATGCAAGAGAGCATGGGCAGGGAAACTGCCCTTTATAAAACCATCAGCTCTCATGAGACTTATTCACTATCACAAGAACAGCATGGGAAAAACCCGCTCCCATTATTCAATTCATCTCCCACCAGGTCCCTCCCATGACACATGGGGATTCTGGAAGCTACAATTCAAGATGAGATTTTGGTGGAGACACAGCCAACCCATATCAGATGGTAAGCATTCTTTATTTTTCATATACGTGTATAGTTTGTTTTGGATTTTTCTTTTTATGGAGAATGTCCAAAGACATCTTAGGATTCTTCAAATATCTAAAACAATATCTAAATAATGTTAAGGATTTCTGTGAGAAGTTTCTAAAATATTCTGTTAAATTTTACATAATCAAAGATTAGGTGTCCACATTTTTTTTACCAATTTTATCATGTTTAAAATCCTAATGCATGCATAGTTACTTCTTTTAAAATACTCTTCTTTCATGACCCTTTAGAACAACTACAAACAAACATTTGCTCAAATCTCTAGCATAAGACTCTACTAATGAAACCTTGTTCCAGCAGCACAAGTTACAAAGCAAAAAAGCAAAGACATTGCTGTATTACTGGGACCTGCACCCTGCCTCTCTGCAAAGGCTCAAGAATTAAACACCCTCTACTTGCTCTACCTTGTCACAACATTTCTTTCCTTTTTTAATCCATAGAGTAAGAGGTGTGTGTGTGTGTACACAAATACGTATACACAGGCGTACCTCAGAGATACTGTTGGTTCAGTTTCAGATCACTACAATAAAACAAGTATCGCATTTAAAGCAAACCACATGAATTTTTTGGTTTTCCAATGCATATATGAGTTATGTTTATACTATATGGTAGCAATATCAAGTGTGAAATAGCATTTTGTCTCAAAAAACAATTCCTTAAAAATGTTTTATTACTAAAAATACTAAGAATTATCCTAGCTGTTGGTGAGTGGTAATCTTTCTGCTGCTGGAGGGTCTTCCCTCAATGCTGCTGACTGCTGACTGACTAAAGTGATGACTGATGAAAGTTGGGTGGATGTAGTAATTTAAAAAAACAGTAAGACAACAGTGAAGTTTATCACATCAATCAACTCTTCACTAAAGATTTATCTGCTGTTTGATAGCATTTTACCTGTAGAACTCCTTTCAAAATTGGAATTAATCCTCTCAAAACCTGTCACTGCTTTATCAACCTGAGTTTATGTAAAATTCTAAATACTACATTGTCTTTTCAAGTGTTCACGGCATCTTCAACAGTAGATTCCATCTCAAGAAAACACCTTCTTTGATCATTAATAGGAAGCAATGCTCATTAACTAAACTTTTAGCAAGAGATTGCAATAATTCAGTCGCATTTTCAGGCCCCACTCTTAATTCTAGTTCTCCTATTTCTACCACATCTGCAAATACTTCCTCCACTGACATCTTGAACCCATCAAAGTCATCCAAAGTTTGGAATTAACTTTTTCCAAACTCCTGTTGTTATTTTGACCTCCTCCCATGAATCACAAATGTTCTTTATGGCATCTAGAATTGTGAATCTTTTCTATAAAGCTTTCAATTTACTTTGCCCAGATCTATTACAGGAATCACTATGGCAGTTACAGCCTTACAAAATGTATTTTTAAAATACATTTAGAGTTGAAAGTTGAATTTACTCCTTAATCCAGGGTCTGCAGAGTGAATACTGTTAGCAGACATGAAAATATTAATCTCCTTGTACATCTCCATCGGACCTCTTGGGTGACTGAGTAAATTATCAGTGAGCAGTAATATTTTAAAAGGAATCTTTTTTCTGAGAAACAGGTCTCAACAGTGGGCTTAAAATATTTAGCACACCATGTTGTAAACAGATGTGCTGTAATCCAGACCTTGTTGTTCCATTTATAGGCACAGGCAGAGTAGATTCAGTATAATTCTTAAGGCTCCTAGAGGCCAGGTGCAGTGGCTCATGCCTGTAATCCCAGCACTTTGGGAGGCCAAGGCAGGTGGAACACGAGGTCAAGAGATCGAGACCATCTTGGTCAACATGGTGAAACCCCGTCTCTACTAAAAATACAAAAAATTAGCTGGGCATGGTGGCACATGCCTGTAATCCCAGTTACTCAGGAGGCTGAGGCAGGAGAATTGCCTGAACCCTGGAGGTGGAGGTTGTGGTGAGCCGAGATCGCGCCATTGCACTCCAGCCTGCATAACAAGAAAAAAACTCTGTCTCAAAAAAAAAAAAAAAAAAGCCTCCTAGAATTTTTGGAATGGTAAATGAACATTGTTTTTTTCTTAAAAGATGCTAGCTACATTTTTCCTGCGAGAATCAGCCTGTCTTTTGAAGCCTTAAAGCCAGGCATTGACTTCTCTTTTCTAGCTATGGAAGTCCCAGATGGCATCTTCTTCCAATAGGGTGCTGTTTCATCTACATTGAGAATCTGTTGTTTACTGTATTCACTTTTATCAATGATCTTGGCTGGATCTTCTGGATAACTTGCTGTAACTTCTCCCTCAGCACTTGCTACTTCACCTTGCACTTTTATGTTATGGAAAGAGCTTCTTTTCCTTAAAACTCATAAACCAACCTCTGCTACCTTCAAACTTTTTTTTCTGAAGCTTTCTCACCTGTCATAGAATTGAGGTGTTAGGGCTCTGCTGTGGATGAGGCCTTGGTATAAAGGCATGTTATAGCTTGTTTGGTCTTCTATCCAAACCACTAAAACTGTCTCCATGTATGTAATAAAGCTGTTTGCTCTCTTTTCTTTTCTGTGTTTACTAGAGTAACACTTTTAATTTCCTTCAATATTTTTTTCCTTTGCCTTTACTATTTTCCCAACTGTTTGGTGCAAGATGGCCTATCTCAGCTTCTGACATATAGCTTTTGATTTAAAGTGAGAAACATATGACTTTTCCTTTCACTTGAACACACAGATACCACTGTAGGCCTAATTTCAGTATTATAGAACTGGCCTAATTATATTATTTTCTATATTATTTTATGTTATATATTATATATATTATAATATTATATAACTGGCCTAATTTCAATATTGTTTTGTTTTAGGAACAGAAAGGCTTGAGACATTAGAGATAGGGAGTGGTCAGTCTATGGAGCAGTCAGAACACACACAACATTCATCAGTTAAGTTCGCTGTTGTTACATGGGTACCGTTCATAGCATCCTGAAACAATTTTAATAGTCACATTAAAAAAGTCAGTGATCATAGATCACCAAAACAGATAAAATAATGATTAAAAAGTTTAACATATTGGGAGAATTAGTGTAAAGTATGACACAGAGACATAACGTGAGCACATGCTGTTGAAAAATTGGTGCCAATAGACATGCTCCATGCAGGGTTGCCACAAACATTTGTTAAAATGTGTAATATCTGTGAAGTACAATAAAGCAAAGAGTAATAAAACAATGTATGCCTAGACACATATACATGTATTCATTTTTGTTTTGTTTAATTAAGGTATAGTTTACAAATAAATGTATATTTGAATTCAAAATGTCTACATGTATATTTAGTGCAGCTTTATCATATAGGTTTTGATTTTCCTACACTTAATTTTAAATTATAAAATTCTTTTCTTGTTTGAGTTCATCAAGACAGTATTTACTATAAAGATTCACAGTTTGATATATCAAATTATGCCAACTGCTTCACTTTCTAAACGAAACTGAAGCCAAAGAAGTTACAGGATTCACCCAATATGTAGCGGCTTAATGACAGGTCTTTCTGAACCAGAAGCTCTATTACTTGCCACTATTCTTCCATGTGCTTAAACTTCTCTTTACACACCCATCAATTGGTCATTTGGGACCTTTGCATCCTCTGGAAGACCTCTTTAGGTATTTGGAATGCAGTCAATTTGAAAATATGTCAACAAAAATCCAGAAATATAACTTATAAGAAAATAAACTTGTCATAGTGGTTTTCTCTCATTTATAAAAATAACCCAAGACAATTTGTATTGAAATCAGGGAAAACTGTTTAGCAACGCAAATTATACCTTTAGCAATGTGAATTCTTTTTTAAGATATTATCTTCCTCCATATGTCACACCATCCTGAAGTCAGCATGGATAATTCATAGATGGAATTGAATTCACCAGTGGAGCTGCCGAGTTTATTCACAGACAGTACCTTTCCCTATGCCTGACTTGATTCCAAGTTTCATCTGTAGGATGTTAGCTCAGTGTTTTGTGCAGAAGAGGGTCAGGAGGAAGAAGTAGCTTCTAGCTGTATACTCTTAATTTACTCTTACATATCTAGATGATATCACTTATTTTTTACAGCTTTAATGCTCTAAAATTCTGTAACTATAAACAGGATGCAGGTATGCATCTTAAGTTCAACATTTGCATTCTCTCATCAACATCATCTGTAAAGCATTAACTATTTTCGCTTTCACCTCAGTATAATGATATATAACCTCAATATAACAATGTGATGCTTTTTAATTTGCACTCATCAAGCCATCTTATTCTTCCATCCCTGACCTGGTATGTAGTGATTACATCACTAGGACTATCCTTCCCACTCCACCTTTCCAAGCAAAACACTAGTCTCCTTAAAGTCTTCATACATTTCTCACTTTTCTCATTTAGTACTCTGTTACCATTTTTACCCAGACAGCATATCTGCCACTGCACTGCAGGTAGGTATCATCTTTACGTATATTTGGAATTGGATAATACTGGAACAATGAGCTCTGGAAGATTATACAAACCTCAGTTTGAGAGCCATGACTGAGGACCAGAGTTACTGGGAGGCTTTGTCCAAATCTTGGATTCCTCATCTGAGAAAAGGGATAAATATATGCCTCCTCTTTCATAGGTTATTTTACAGACTGAATAGGTTATTTTACAAATTCATGTAAGCTCCAAACAAAGCATTTGCCTCAAGTAAAATCTAAATATTAGTGATTATCTGTGCAATATTCATGCATAAAATCTGTATTTGGTTATATTTTATCTCATCTTTTCTATCAGTTTTTAATGTTCTTTTTAAAAAATCTTGCAGACTCAGTAACAATGCTAAGGATATATTTTGAATCCCTATGGAAACTGTTCCAGTAGGAGAATAGTGTCCAACAGTTAAAACTTGAATTGAAATGAAAACAATTTGTCTTTGAAATTCCCTAGTCTTTATGGAAAACAGAGCAAGAGTGCAAGATAATACAATAAGCAATATGCAGTGATATATAACAAAATGTGACTGACATTTCTATTTTCTTTCTACTTCTTTGTTAAATCTTCCCATTTTAAACCTTGCCAATGTTAAATTTTATGTACTTTTAATACTTGACTCTGCCCTGAAGGGTTTTTAAGAAGTCTACAATTTGGGAAATCTAATTTATAAACATTATGCTGCAGATACTTATATTTTACTATTTCAGTGTTGAATAATATAAATTGTAAATTTAAGCTCAGTTGGGAATTCCTTCCAAAATATATCCCATGAGTTATACTTGAATGTACAGATGTTCCTTTTTATGTGACTGATGTACAATTTGCAAATGACCCAAGGTTTCTGTCCCTTGGTATACATGCCATATATAACTTCCTTAAGTGTGGTAACGACTATGACAATGACAGGATGGTCATTTCAAGATCATATTACATTATATTACAAAGATATGAGATACAGCCTTGGGTTAGCAACTGAAGAGAGGGATTCTCCTGCTGGCTAGAGGATGAGAACTGCCATGATTTGCAGATAGCTACATGGCACGTAACCAAGGGCAGCCTCTAGCTGCTGGCATAGAGCAACTCTGGCAGAGAGCCAGACAACAAAGATAGGAAGTCCATCTTACAGTTGCAAGGAACTGAATTTTGCCAGCAACCAGGGAGGTTGGAAGAGGAATCCCCTGAGGTTCAAATGAGATCACAGCTCTGACCAACACCTGAGATTCAGCTATGTGAGACCCTGAGCAGAGAACTCCGCCACACTGTGCCTAAATTTCTCTTACAAACTGTGAGATAGTTTTGTATTGTTTTAAGGCACTAAACTTGTAGTAATTTGTTGTGAAACAATAGAAAACTAGGAGAAAGGAAATATGCAAAAACTAGATTTGTTCTCACCATGTGACCATCTCCCATGACCCATCTCTATCATTCTTGTACTCAGCTTTTCAATCATCTGTTTATTCAACAGATACTTTTGTGTGTGTTGAATGTGTCCAGTTTTATCCAAATTACACATGACCTTCATGAACTCCTGAATCTAGTGCACATACATCTAACAGAGTGCTATCATTCCTGTAAGAATTTTTCCCACTATTCCAACCTCATTTGGACTCTGTTCTTTTTGTAATGATCTTCTAGCAACTTATCTCTCTCTTAATGGTATATTTTCACCAATGCTTTTTCAATTATATAATTTCTTAAACATTTATTCTGTAAAGAACTGGCTCTCAAACATATATTTTAAGGGAAGAACACTGACTCCAAATGAAATATTCTTCTTTAGCCATTTGCCACATACATACATAGTTTCCCTTTATGCCTGTCTCATTAGTTGGTATCATTGTGCAGCAAGATATCTGGTCTTTGAGGTTCTTACTGATCTAAGCCTGTGAATGTAAAACAGACATATCAATAATAATATATATCATTCACATGATGCCTATATTAACTATATTTATTTTAGTATTTAATAGCTGAACATTAATGGCAAAAGACATTTTGCTATCCCATCTGAATGTCTTTTACAGGTGTTTTTGTAGCATTGCATATAATTTAAAAAGTTTTCACTTATATCGTTAGACACTTCCTAAAACTCTGGTATATAATATACTATACCAGATATATTTAGGCATATAATTAGATAAAATTATTAAATATATAAAAAGTCTGAAAAGGCAAATTATAATGTCATAAATGGCACACTGATATACTTATGTATTGATTACAACTCCCTATCTGTAAAGGGAAAGTACTCTCCACCAGACATGACTGTTAATATACCTCACGATTATTACCACAAAGCTTGCATTGGGTGCAAATAATACTAAAGTTTTCTAGGTGGTTTCAAGTTTAAAGAAATTGTATTTACTTATGGCATTCAGTATTGTTGCCAACTAAGCAAAGGGACTATTTAGTCTGGCTTCCTCCAAAGGCCAACACTGAGACAGCGATTCAAATGCAAGTAGTTTATTAGGAAAATGAGCTCAGTAAAGACCAGTATGGTGGTAGGGAAGAGAATAAAGCTCATACAAGGTAAATTATCTAATTAGATACACTGTGGATAACTAGAGCCTAATTCTGTTGGGGATCCCTTGCAACCAGTGTAGAAGAAGCATCTCAGAGTCAGTCCCTCAAAGAGTGACAGGGCTGAGATATTTATATGTGACTACATTGGCAAAGCAGCCATTGGAGTGGAAACCCTCAGAAGGAGGGTCAGAGGTGCTGGCCTTTTGATGTTGGGCTGGAAGCAAGGGGAGAAACATTTGGGAGCAACTGTTGTGTGTTAAACAAGACAGCTCTCATTTAAAATATGCTGTATATTAAATATGATATAGCACATATCATATATTATTCCTCGTTTGCGAATTAGGAATGAGGTTTGCAAAGGTTAAAGAAGTTTGAGGAAGTCACTCTGCTTGCAAGTGGGAGAACCAGTCTTTGAACTATGGTCTGTCAGGCTCCAGGTCCCATGTTCTTCCCACACACTTAGCATTTCATTTCTTAGTGATACTTTTTAAACTCCAGAGTTTATTCAGATTTCATTAAGTTTTCCCTCATGTTCTCCTATGAATCCATGTCCCTTTCTTACAAGATCCCATCCCGCAATACATTTAGTCATCACACCCCCTCGGCCTACTCTGACACATGCTCAGACTTTCATCTTTTTGATGACAGTTTTGAGAAATACTTGTCAGGTAATTTATAGAATGTCTTTCAGTTTGGATTTTTCTAATTTTTATCTCATTGCTGGATTAGGGGGTCTGAGGTTTGGGGTGGAAGGCCACAAAGTTTTAGTACCATTCTCATGTCGTATCAAGGGTGCATGGTATCACTATGACTTACATTATAGAATCTTGATTACATACTCAAGGTAGTATTGGCCAATATTTCTCCATGAAAAGTTGCCACTATCCTCTTCCACATTGTACTATTTGGAAGAAAGTCAACACAACCCACAAGGGAATGGGGAAGGTCATGTTATACCTCCTGGAGCGGACATGAGCTTCAAAAATTATATGAAATTCTTCTGTACAAGGAATCCAAGAGATCAATTTTAACTTGTCTTTAAAAGCTTTAGTCGAAAATTAGGGGCCATGTCTTTATGTTAGATTTATATATAATAATAATAATCTTAAATAAATTATTTAATCTTAAATACATTATTCTATGTAGTAATAATAATAATCTTAAACACATTAAGATTCCTACATTTAAAAAATAAGTCCAGCTCATGGGTCATTTGGTTAACTCACTGAGTGAATAACAAAAAAATCAGGTTTTTTTGTTAGGTAGATTGGAACATGATAATTTCTGCCATCCAGAAGTGGCACTTTCTCTCAGCAATGTGTAAACCATGAATTGGACACTGGCCATGGTGAGCGATCAAGGCCACTTTGATCATTCCTTGCTGTTAGGGTCATAGAATGCACCTGTGAATTTTTTGGTTAAAAGAAGAAAAACGAGTTTTGCATATTACAGGCATAAACACATATTTCACTTTTTAAAATAAAACGAATATTCCAAACCTTTTTACAAAGTTAGAACTAGAGAGTTGGAGTAGAAATATTTCTATATGGTAGGTTTTCATTAGAGACTAAGATTTTCTATTAGAAATTGGAATGGACACTAGGCCATTTCCATGGTTGCCTACTGAAGCCTTTTTCCTTTAATGGAAAGGTATCGTTTCTGTACACACCACATGTAGCTTCCTGCTTTGTATTGGATCAAATCCTTTGAAGCAGAATAAAAGAAATGAATTAAAAAAGATTCTACAGTCTGCTCCTGCTTGCTGTGAAATTATACTTTAGTACTAAATAACATGAATAAAAATCCCTTTTCATATTTGGCTGGATTCACTATGTCAGTTTTAATAACAAAAGTGCATGTCCAAGTATTTTCATGATGCTTATTACACACTATCCTTTGACAACCTTTGTAGTCTGAAAGCTCTTTGTTTCTTTTGTCCCCTCAAGTAAAAATTCCCTTTCTTGACATTTACATTCCATTGTAATCTTAACTCTCCTAGTTATAAAACTTAATTTTCCACTGTCCCAGTCCAGACTTTTAAAATTCCATTTGTGCCAGTGTCCTTGCTGTCCTTGTTCACAGTCTGATCTCTGTGCACTCTGAGTGCTTTGTGGAGTCCTTTAGACCCATTCCTGTCCTTATCAGACCTTTTACTGAATGCATCTTGCAAATGCTTTCTGTATTGTTATTTTGCATTCCCTATGAAATTAAATATAGGGTTTTGTGTGCCCATTTACTTATATTACATCCTATTACAAAGTAGATTTATAGAGGGCCATATATATATATATATATATATATATATATATATGCAATATACATATTATGTATGTGTAATTAAATATGATGTAAGTGAAAAATAAAAAAGAAAAAAATCCATTTCATACTAATACATGCTTCAGTTTAGTCTAGAATGCAATAAAATCCTAGAAAACAAAAATTTTTTCTGCAAAGAAAAAATATTAGACATTTCAGTATAAAGACAGCTTTTAATGATAAGAATAATTTGGAACATTAAAAATAAGAAGTAATTTTTCTTCATCATTTATATAGAAAAATGATGACAATCTCATGATATCACAGATCCAATTCCTTTTGACAAAATGAGTATATCATTAGGGCAAGTAAAATATATAATAGAAGATACTTTGCTGACGTAGTATGACTACTATGTCTAAATTTGTAACAAGGCAAAATATATATGGGATATACAGTTAACTTTAAATGACATATCTAAAACATTTTGTTTTACCCTTATCAATGTATAGCTTACATTTGATTAGTCTTCTAACATTGGGCTTTCAATAATATTTTATATTTGATGACTCCTTTTAAAACTGATGAGTTTTAAGCAAGGAATACTTTAACAATCTTACACAAAATATAAAATGCATTCTGTGCTATAAAACATTATATCAAATATTTTCATTTCACTAGCATATTTTTTTCAGATTTTTTCTTCTTCTAAACTTGATGTTTCTCTTCCTGGAATAAAGTATTAGCAAATAAAGTATTCGTCAAATATTTCAAAGTGAATTTCTTGTCTAATTTTATGTCATCTTGGCTTTGTTGTGCTATCATTTCTGAAAAACTAAGTTCTCATATTTAAAAAGCAAAACAACTAGGAAGACCCTTTTCTAATTTCTTCCAAAACGGTAAGAATGTAATAACTAGGATGGAATTGCAAACAGAATAAGATGAAGACAATCACAGGTACTAGACAATCACTTTTAGCAAAAGCAACTAAACCTAAGTATGAATTCTGCTTGGTTTCTCAAGAATATAAAAGTGGGCTAGGCAACACTGTTAATTTAGAAATCATAGACATAACTTACTTAGAAAATAACCCATTGACTTTTACTCCATGAATTAAGTCAAGGTAAAGAATGTTGGCAGGGGCCAGGCGTGGTGGCTCAAGCCTGTAATCCCAGCACTTTGGGAGGCCAAGGCGGGTGGATCACGAGGTCAAGAGATGGAGACAATCCCGGTCAACATGGTGAAACCCCATCTCTACTAAAAATACAAAAAATTAGCTGGGCATGGTGGCGCGTGTCTGTAATCCCAGCTACTCAGGCGGCTGAGGCAGGAGAATTGCCTGAAACCAGGAGGCGGAGGTTGCGGTGAGCCAAGATCACGCCATTGCACTCCAGCCTGGGTAACAAGAGCGAAACTCCGTCTCAAAAAAAAAAAAAAAAAAAAAAGAACGTTGGCAGGAAGATTACTTGAACAAGAATATATTTCACAGTAATAAGTAAGGTTATAGCCTCAAGTCGAGGAATTAGGCACAAAACAGGAGAATAATATTTGAAGACAAGGTAGAGAAAAAAAATGAAGGTCAGAAGATTAAAAGAGTATACAGTAGTAGTAAGCTCTGCTGGGACTAAATATCAAGTATAATGGGGAGACAAGTCCATCTTGGTACAGTTAGCAGAGAGCTTGCAGCTCATCTGTATATAACAGGAGCTTTAGAGGAGATAAATTTGTGGGCAATGGGTACAAAGTGGATGCTCTTAGTAGCAAAACATTTTCCTTCTAGTAAATTTTTAAGGTAACACATATTCTTATTTTCAGTAAGAAAAATTGTCTTGATGGTTAAGGTACGAGAGGTATGCGTGTGTGTGTGTGTGTGTGTGTGTGTGTGTTGGGGTTTTATTATACCAGGGTAGTATTAAACTTTCTGCTTTATATACTTTCTGTGATATTTCACTTTTTAAGGGGAGTTTCTCAAATTATTCTAGGAATTCCATTAATAAAACTGATATACATTTATGTAAATTAAAAAGACATCATTTTAATGTTTAAGCCTTATGGAAATGGAATATTAATCTCTATTAAGCATGGGATGGTGATACACTTTAATTAAACAATGGAGTGATTTTTTTTTGTCCTATTTGCACTGACATATTTTGTTATCATTTTCTAAGATGCCTTCTTAGAGACTGTCTTCTTCAATTTGGTCTGGTTTCCTTCCCTGGTTGGTTCCACAGTCCCTTTTCTGTGTACTGCTTTTCTTATCAAGAATCATAGTAGACATCCTTATGATTTTAACACCAGGACTATCTGAACTTTTATGAAGCTGCTTTTTTTTTTTATATTACCGACACAAGGAATCATATAACCAACTTTGTACTCATAGCTAGAAAGTAAAGAGCCACAGTTGTTACTAACTTAAATGAATGTATGATTCCATAAAACTAATTTTAAATACTTATGAAAATGGAAAAGGTGTTTTCTAGATTAACTTGAATTAACATTTTTATAACAATTATTTACTCTTTCAATGAGCATTTATTCCTGTAGGGGGATATTTTAAAAAGAAAAAGAACAAATTCTTGCTTCTAAAAGAAGATTACAATTTAGTTTTGAAGATAGGATAATAAAAGATAATTGAATGACAATGTAAGGATTAAAGAATAAAATACTGAGAAATAGTATATAAGTTAAAAACATGAGAAAAAATTCTGCAGTGTAAGTAAGTTCAGACAAAGGAATATAAATGTATATTTACAAGCAGAAAAATAGAGCACTATAAAGAGATAGTGGGGATTTTTTGGTTTTGTTTTGCTTTTTCTTGAGACAGAGTCTCACTCTATCACTCGGGCTGGAGTGCAATGGCACAGTTTGGGCTCACTGCAACCTCTACCTCCAGGGTTCAAGCAATTCTCCTGCCTCAGCCTCCCGAGTAGCTAGGATTACAAGCACCCGCCACCACGTTCAGGTAATTTTTGTATTTTTAGTAGAGACAGGGTTTCACCATGTTGGCAGGCTGGTCTCAAACTCCTGACCTCGTGGTCCTCCCACTTTAGCCTCCCCAAGTGCTGGGATTACAGACGTGAGCCACCACGCCCAGCCAATATGGTGGGTTTCGAAGAAATACTAGATGGAGAGAATTTACATGGTTATAAAAACACAAAGCTCATGGCAAATGTGTATAAGAAAAGGCAAAGCTATGATAAGAAAAACAACGAATTTTTGGGGTTGGGTGTGGTAGCTCACGCCTGTAATCCCAGCACTTTGGGAAGCAGAGGCGGGTGGACCATGAGGTCGAGATTGAAACCATCCTGGTCAACTTGGTGAAACCCCGTCTCTACTAAAAATACAAAAAAAATTAGCTGGGCATGGTGGCGCGTGCCTGTAATCCCAGCTACTCAGGAGGCTGAGGCAGGATAATTGCCTGAACCCAGGAGGCGGAGGTTGCGGTGAGCCGAGATCGAGCCATTGCACTCCAGCCTGGGTAACAAGCGAAACTCCGTCTCAATATAAATAAATAAATAATTTTTACAAGTCTGGTCAGGGTCAATAGAGTTGATGGAGTAGAGCAGAAAGGGGTCAAAGTTGGGTAAACTATCCCAATTGTATCCTGCTATAACTAGGAACTCTTTCAGGTTTTTTTCTGTGATTGTATGTTTTTCCAGCTGGGAGTGATAATTTAGAAGGAGTCATCACTTAATTATCTAAGGAGGGTGGAATGAAGACAGGAACAGGCTGGAGCTCTGGGGAAACTACACTGAAAATTATTGTAGTAATCCAAGTCTGAGGCAATCAAGGCTCAAATTTAGAAATATGAATTTTTAATGGAAGAAAAGAAAAGAAAAATATTTTTAAAAGACTAGTAGGATGAATCCCCAGGGCTTAGTGTCCAGTTTGGGGAGAGCAGAGGGTAATGAAAGATGAGAGAATAAAATGTACAAGATAAAAGAAAGAGATTAGGGGACACAAGGCTTGGGGTAAAAGATAAGGTAATTATAGACACACCGAGTTTGAAACAATGGGTACGAGCCCAGAAATTGGTAAAACTTTGATGCCTTCTTAAAGATAAACTTGAGGGGACTGTTGACACCTGACTGATTCAAAGACTGCACAGCCTATTGGATTTACTTGAAAGGAAACTTTAAACTTCATTGTTTGAAGAACTAAGGATAAAGAGAGAACTCATGATCGCCTAAAAAGCTGGCCAAAGTGAAATGTTTCTTTTCTTTGGGTATTTTCCCCTTCGTCATATACTCCCTGGAGTGTTTATTATGTACTACAATAACCAGGTTTTGTTGGATGAATGAATGATTCAAATTATCATTTGTTGTGGTTTAAATGTTTGTGTCCCCTCTCCCAAATTCATGCACTGAAATCCAATCCCCAGTGTGACAGTATTAGATGTACAGGCCCTTAGAAGGTGATAAAATCATGAAGTCTCTACCCTGACGAATAAGATTAGTGCCCTTATAAAAGAAACCCCAGAGATATAGCTCTTCTCTTTTACCATGTGAGCACACAACAAGAAGGCTCAATGAACTCACCTTCTCCAGACACCAAATCTGCTGTTGCCTTGATCTTGTATTTCTTGACATCCAGAACTGCATGCAATAAATTTCTGTTGTTTTTAAACCACCCAGTTTCTTGTATGTTTATTACAGCAACCCAAGCAGACTAAATCACCACTCCATCCCAAGTATAGTATAATCTCCAGATAGGAGGACAAGGCCAGCAAAGACCAGAGAAGTTCTCCCAGTCAAGTATTAATGATAACAAAAGACTCTTGTAATAATTCCTGTTGCTATAAAACTTGTAACTCTGCTTTCTTCTAGCCTGCATGTATCCAATTCATTTAAACATTTAATGAATGGTAGATATTCCTTCTTTCCTCACAGGCCATTCTATTTAACTTGAAAATTTACTTCGTGAAATCTGTGGTAAGTTTTAATTCCACTGTGCAGGATACTATAAAGGGACCAAATTAGTGTTAAAATGGTTTCTAAGTAAATATAGTACTTATAAAAATTCAAACTTTAAAATGAATACATATCTGTTGAATGAATGTATTCATTACAATCTGTGAGTACATTAGAACACATTACTAAGATAATTAAGCTTTCTCTAGGAGAGGATCTGTAATGAGACGAAGTATTTGTGTACTCTCTAAAATTTTAATACACCTGTCACAAGGTTAGATTCATCTTAAGTAATCAGATGTTAGAGGAGGAGGAGATGTTGTACAAAAGTGTAGATAATACCTAATAATCTCTTCTTTAATCTTGGCAGAAAACAGTATTTTAATAAATGGCTAGCATAAGCTTCCTTAAAGGCCTGCTACCTTGAGAAATAGCTCTGAATCATTTACTGCAATAAATCATATGGAATGTTTCCATGTGCTTTCTAGCTGTCTCCAACTGAGTGGCTCCAGGGAGCAAAAAGCAACATTATAAATGCATTCACTAGGATGTGAATATTTTTCCATTACTTTACATTTTTTTTTTTTTTGCCTTTAAAAGGAAAAGGTACACTGTGTATAGGGCTATTTTTATTTCTTTTTAATTAAAGATATGCTGTTATTCAAAGGGAAACAGCATTGGATTTTTAAAATTTTCATAGTGATTAATTTCAAAGTAAAATGCTTAGTTTATAAATATTATGTTAATCTAATTGTGTACCTAATTATAAACATATTTTATGTATTATTTAGGGTTTTGTTTTTCCCTAGAAATTTCCCTAGAAACAGAGTTTTGCTATATTTCCCAGGCTGTACTCAAACTCCAACACTCAAGAGATCCTCTTGCCTTAGCCTTCTGAATAGATGGTACTACAGATGGATGCCACAATTCCCTGCTATTTTATATAAATTTTAAATAAAAATTAGTACCGGTTTAAGTAGATAAAACATATTCCTAATAAGACTGATTCAATTACCAATTTTGATATTTATGCCTTTAAGATGATATAAATGCTGTTTAAAAAACTTCTTTAAAAATGAATGGTATTTTTATACCAAAGAGAAGTATTAAGACAAACATTGGTTTGAATATATAAACTGTTATATTTTATATATAAAAGTCTGTATGTAAAAACAATCTGTAAACAAAAAGTCAGAAAAATGTTTGCAACATGTATGATGAGGTTAATCATATTATTTAACAAAGTACTCTTAAAAATGACAAGAGAAAAAAGAATCCATTCAACCCCTAATGAACACATAAGCAACAATATTACTAGAAAATTTGCAATAACAATTTTTGAAATGTTTACATGCCAGTTTTTAAAATCATTAAATGCATTGATAATGTTAGAAATATGGTTGAAACAAGATAAAATGTTTTTCCCATATTAAAACAACAAAGACAAAAAACAGAAAAATATAATATACAAGTTTGGGCACTGTGATTATAACCCTGGGCAAGTGTAGTTGGGAATCAATCAATGCAAATACAGTGACAATACACGTGGTGTGGAATCAGACTTAGGATCAAACTGGCTTTGACATTTCTATCATGATACTAATCACTTAAGATTTCCATTAAACTATAAGTAAAATCAAGATAATAACACCATCCACTTCAAAGATCATTGTAAGACTCAAAGAGGGTAATTTGTATTAAATGTTTATCCAAGTCCTTTTTATTTTAGCTATTAGTCTTATTAAATTGGTGAAATCTTAAGAAAAAAAGGACAATTTGTCACTGTATCTTAAAAACCTTATAATTTTGCATCACCTTTAATTTAGCTAATGTACTTCTAGACCAATTTCTAAATAAGCAAATATTGGTGATCACCACATTTTAGCTACAAGGAAATTGATGGGCCTAGTTTATAATAATGAACATTTACAAATATTGTACATTAAACAATAAAAGAATGAATGATTTACAGTTTATCCATTAAAAATGTGTCCTGTTTAGGTTAAGGAGTTGCTAGGGAATAGCTAGCAAAAAAGAAGCTAAATTATTTGGGTTTTCAATGGTGGGTGTGTCTTAACATTTTTAGTGGAGCACAGTGTAGCCAACAACTCAATTTCAGAGAACAGTGTAAATGAACTTCTGGGATATGAAAACACTGAAAGCATGCAAGGAATGAGAAATTATCAGATATATATCTAGAGCACAGGAGATTGCTAAGACATCAAGGAAGATCAGGCTGAAAAGCCAGATGGGGATATTAGTTATGAAGATTTTTGTATATCATACTAAGGAATTTGGCTTTTATTCTTTGGACTGTGGAAAACTGAAGACTTAATGAGATATTAAACTAATGTAACATGAATTATGAGTCATGGAAATAATGAGGTTTTAAATCCATACAGATGAAAGTAGATATAGGCTAGAACAAAGGCAGAGATCCTGGTTATGAAAGGATGAAGAGGTAGAGACATTTTTCCATAGAAATGTTGAGATTTGGTGACTAATCAGACTTCAGAGGTAAGTTTCTATGTTAGGTCTCAATTTTGGATGACTGTGTGAAAGGGAAGGAAATGAATTCAGTTTCGAAACAGGTGGGTTTGAGATGTCTGCAGACATTAACAATAAGTAACTGGTTATAGATTTCCAGAGTTCAGGAGAGAGGTTGGGACTGTACATGTAAATCTGAGCCATTAATGTAAGGGACATGGAAGTGCTTTCAGGAATCTATGTTATCTCTCAGAAGTACAGAGAAGGCCTGGTGCGGTGGCTCATGCCTGTAATCCCAGCACTTTGGGAGGCCGAGGAGGGTGGATCACGAGGTCAAGAGATCGAGACCATCCTGGTCAACATGGTGAAACCCCGTCTCTACTAAAAATACAAAAAATCAGCTGGGCATGGTGG
>CAUYOR010048755.1:0-15318 GCA_963573925.1 Callimico goeldii | reverse complement strand
AGGGAGCTGAGATTGTGCCACTGCACTTCAGCCTGGGCGACAAAGTGAGACTCTGTCTCAAAAAAAAGAAAAAAGATGCTGCTCATCATTCACCTCCAAATTTCACATTTGCATCTCATAGCCAGAGATGGATCTCATGTTTCCTGCTTTGCACTTTGAAATAATACTTGACATTTTAATAAAATTTTATCTTGTAAGTAGCACAATTGGGTATACTTCTTTTTCTGTTAAAACTGTCAATTTTGGAAATATGCACATGTACCATATGCCACAGTTGTAATTCTGTAATTCTTTTTTTTTTTTTTTTTTTTTATATTGAAAATTTCAATTTAAACAGGCTTGAATTAAATGGCGCAATTTCGGCTCACCGCAACCCCTGCCTCCTGGGTTCAAGCAATTATTCTGCCTCAGCCTCCCAAGTAGCTGGGACCACAGGTGCGTACCACCATGCCCAGCTAATTTTTGTGTTTTTAGTAGAGACAGGGTTTCACCATGTTGGCCAGGATGGTCTCGATCTCTTGACCTTATGATCCGCCTGCCTCGGCCTCCCGAAGTGCTGGGATTACAGGTGTGAGCAACCACACCCAGCCTCTTTTTTTTTTTTTTTTTTTTAATATAGCAATAATCTCAAAAAAAATGAAAAGTGGTCGAGGGCTCCCTTGATCTCTGAAAGGTGCAGACTAAGATGAACTAGTCTAATTTATCCCAACCTTTCCCATCTAGGTAATGTTAAAGTTCAATAAGCCCTGATACTTTTGCTGTTAAAAATTCCTTTGGGCCCACCACCACACCTGGTTAATTTTTGTATTTTTAGTAGAGACAGGGTTTCACCATGTTGGCCGGGCTGGTCTTGAACTCTTGACTTCAGGTGATCTGCCCATCTCGGCCTCCCAAAATGCTGGGATTACAGGCATGAGCCACTGCGCCTGGCCGAGTGTGTTTATTTCAAACGAAGGCTATGATATAGATCTTGACTAAAACAACCTGTCTTCTTCACGTTGCTCTTAACTGCAAATTCTCTCCATACATCTGGCTTTCTTGTATTCATCTGATCTGAAATTTGTGCCATTCATATTCTGACAACTCTCAAATTTGTTTATTTTTATTTTATTTTATTTTTTTTTTCTAAAAATATATTTATTTTTAAAAGCAAAAAATCAGATCAGTTTTATAGAATCAAAGTTTCCAGAGACAAACCAGAGTTTGGATTCCAGCTTAGAGTGCAAGTTAAGCACCAGTAATCTCATGCAGAAGCATTTATCTCTGACATTCTGCTTGACTGCAAGCACTCAATTCTCTAAATCTGGTTTGTACTTCTGCCATCATTTTATTCAATTCCATGGCTCTGGCATGCAAGATAATCCATCTCTAAAATTCAAGACTTCCAAATTGAGATGAACGATTACTGGGCTTGGGTTGGGGTTTATAACCAATCCGATCATTGATCATTTGTTCCCGGCTCTTGGGATCACCGCTGAGCCCAATGGCTCCTTCTCCATCACTGCCTCCTATGACTTCCACATCTTCCTTCTGTTTCTTACGGGTCTGAAAGTATAAAAGTTTTAGGATTAAGGTAACATTCTTTCAATTAGTAAATGTTTATTTAGAGCACCTACCATGTACTAGGCATGGAGTAAACAACAGAGTTAAGGTGTAAAGAAGAACAAACTGAAATCCTAGGTTCGGAATAGTTAGGGGCACAGTGAGGATACGGTGATAAAAGATGTAACCCTTACCCTCCAGGATGTCACAGTCTAATAGGAAAATAGGCAAATAGACAATTATAGAGTGATTAGGGCTATGACCTATGACAGAGGAAGTCCACATTGCCAAAAAGACAAGAGGTGAGGAGTTGGGGGTGTGGTACCACAGGAAGCTCCAATTGGAAAGATGTAAGAGTTAGCAGACAAGAGGAAGCAAAGGGTATTTCAACAAATGTATTATTCTAGAGAATAGACAGAAAAATAAAGTGGTAAAGATTTTTGGTGGTAAAGAAATAACCACCTAACCTGACTGTAAGGATAACACATGATAACCTTCTCTAAGAGAGTGAAATGACGTTTTATCCAAAGTTCCTTAATATTTATAGAAGAATGGCTCAGCTTCTCAAATCACTGGAATTATCACCATTCTTCACCATTTGCTGCTGAACTGTGGGCATTTAAATGCCAAAATCAGGCTGAGCACAGTGGCTCATGCCTGTAAATCCCAGTGCTTTGGGAGGCCAAGGTGGGAGAATCGCTTGAGCCCAGGAGTTAGCCAGACACAGTGGCGCATTCATGTATTCCCAATTATTCAGGGGGCCTGAAGTGGTAAGATCACCTCAGCCTGGCAGGTAAAGGCTGCAGTGAGCTGTGATCATGCCACTGTACTCCAGCCAGGGCAACAGAGCAAGACCCTGTCTCAAAAATAAAAATAAAAAATATAATAAATGCCAGCATTCAAAGTATGACAGTGAATAAAATAAGGTATTGCCTTTTATATGGCAAATGACCTTCCTGATTACTCTCTAGTTAATCTACACTACTAGTAAGTGATGTTAGAAAGTTCTACCTATTTAGAACTTTGTGAAAACAAGTTCTAAGAGGCAAAAGACTTATCATTCTGAGACTATCCAAGGAGAATGAAATCACTAGCTTCCCACTTTGAGCAACTGCTGTTTCAGAAGCTAGAGTCATGGTAGTATAATCAAATACGTTGGTAATAAATGAAACAGGCCAGTTTTCTATTGGTTTCATCGTAGTTTAGGGCATGACTGTCCCTGCTTTCTAAATTACTCTAAAACAGGGCAAACCCACTAGATAATTGTCTTTAGTGGAAAGACAGTATCAACTCAATAGTGAGCTGACTCTGCAGAGTCCAAGTTCAGCATGCTAGCATTTTATGAGATCTGTTACAACTGAAGTGTAAGCCATGCTTTAAAGCTTATCCTTAATATGAGTTTTTAAAAAGCAAAAATTATGAGTTCCGAGAACACCAAAGTCTCTTGGGATGAAGCAGGGGGAAAGAAATCAAAGTTGTTAGTCTTAATATGAAGAATACATAATAAGGCTGCTGGCGAATGCATGCAAAATGTCCTGTTCTCTAACATGGGTACAGCGTATCTACTAGAACAGCAAATGAAAACAGACTTGCATTGAGCCCTCCTTTGGGCCTGGCATTGCAGGGAACAGATGCAGAAAGAAATATACTAATCCTCGACTTCAGGGAGCTTATGGCCCAGGGAGGGAAAACAAAATCAAACAGACAATTACAACAGAGAGTGATAATGTGTAAGAGAGAGGTTAGCACAGGAGGATGAGATTGAACCTAACCCAGCTGGGAGCTGGAAGGAGTTAGCCTGGCAAAGAAAAAAGAAAGGACTTTTCTGGCAAAGGGAAGACTGTGTATAGGCATTGAGATTAAAGATAACCCAGCAGTGTAAAGTGGAGAGATGAGCAAGGACCAGGTCACAAAGGACCTCATATGCCATGCTAGGGAATTTGGAATTTATTCTGTAGGCCGCTGAAGATTTTAAGTCTTACTAATGGACATCTAATACTGTGTAGTAAGGCCACACTTAAAAATACACATGAAGCTCCTACTATGTGCTAGAGGCTAGGAACTCAATGGTGAAGTAAACAGACATGGTTTCTGCAATCAATGTTCCTAATGTAAATGATTTTACAATAAATAAATACTTGTAAGTTATAATAAATGCTATGAAAAAAATATGGTCCTTTGTGAGAGCCTACAGAGACGGAGGCAGCATGGATGGGAATGACACATCTAACCTGGATACGGTCAAAAGAGGCCCCTTATATTGAAAAGTTGACATTTAAACGGAGACTGGAAGAAAGGAGGCACTCCAGGCAGGGGAAAATAGTATGTGGAAAGTCCATGGAAGTGATAAATAGTTTGGCATGTTCAAGGAAACGAAAGAGAGCCAGCGTGGCTAGGGTATAAAGGGCAAGGCAAAGAATGGCACAAAATGAATCTCGAGAGGCACTAGAACGTGTAAAATCTTGTAGGCCATGGTAAGGAATTCAGATTGTAAATGCAGCACACTACTGAGGAGTTTTAAATTGGAATGACAGGATTTGAAAATTTTTGAAGATCTTTCTTGATACCGGATGCAGAACACACTGAAGAGACAAAAATGGAAGTAGAAGACCAGTTAGGATGCTTCTAAAATTATACAGGGAAAGACGATTACTTAGAGTAGGACTATAACAGTGGAGATGAAAAGGTATGGGTAGATTCTAGACATATTCTGGAGGTAGAATCAAAGGGTTTACAGACAGATCTAACATAAAGGGTAAGAGAAAGGGAGGACTCAGGAATGAGTGCTAGGTTTCTGGCCTGAAGAATTGAATAGATACTGAGATGGGAAACATGGGGAAGAATGGAGGGGATGACTGCATCGAAGGAGAAATCAAGAGTTTTCTTCTTTTACTTTTTTAACATGTTAAGTATAGCAGGCTGAAAAATGGCTCCCAAAGCTAGCAAGTCCTAATCCTGAAACCTATAAATGTTGCCTTATATGGAAAAAGGGCCTTTGCAGGTGCAACTAAATTAAGGATCTTGGCCGGGCGGAGGGGGGCGGTGATATTATCCTGGGTTAGCCAGGTGGGCCCTAAACACAATCACATATATCCTTATAAGAAGCAGGCAGAGGAAGTTTTCACAGACAGAAGAGAAGACAGTATGACTGGAGGCAGAGACTGGAGTAATGCCGTCACAAGTCAAGGAATGCCAGCAGCCACCAAAAGCTAGAAGAGCCAAGGAAACAGATTCTTCCCCAGATCCACCATAGGGAATGTGGTCCCCCTGACACCTTGATTTCAGCCCGGCAATACTAATTTCTGGCCTATAAAACTGTGAAAGAATAAATTTCTGTTGTCTTAAAACACAAAGTTTGTAGTACTTTGTTACAGCAGCCACAGGAAACATACATGAAGTCTGAGATGCCTGTAAAACATCCAAACAGAGATTTCAAATAAGCTGTTGGTTTAAGTCTGAAGTTCAGAAGTTAAAGTTACTGTGTATGTACGTATTTATGTATGACCTAAAGCCTCATTCTGTTGCCCAGTCTGGAGTACAGTGCAATCAGAGCACACTATAACCTCAAACCCGTGGGCTCAGCAATCCTCCTGCCTCAGCCTCTTGAGTAGCTAATACTACAGGCATGTGCCACCCTGTCCAGCTTTAAAACAAATTGTTTTAATATTTTATAGAGACAAGGTCTCACTATGTACCTAGGCTGGTCTCAAACTCCTGGCCAGAAAGTGCTGACATTACAGATGTTAGCCACTGTACCCACCTAAGAGTTATTGTCTTAAATATTCCTAAAGCTCTGAAAGTTGTATCTGGCTGGGCATGGTAGCTCACACCTGTAATCCTAGCACTTTGGGAGGCTGAGGCAGGCGGATCACCTGAGGTCAGGAGTTCGAAACCAGCCTGGCTAACATGGTGAAACCCCATCTCTACTAAAAGTACAAAAATTAGCCAGGTGTGGTGGCAGGCGCCTATAATCCCAGCTACTCGGGAGGCTAAGGCAGGAGGATAGCTTGAACGCTGGAAGCGGAGGTTGCAGTGAGCCGAGATCACACCACTACACTCCAGCCTGGGCGACAAGAGCAAGACTCTGTTTCAGAAATCGAGACTCCATCTCAAAAAAAAAAAAAAAAGAAAGAAAGAAAGTTGTATCCATGACTGGGCACAGCAGCTCACGTGTGTAATTCCAGCACTTTGGGAGGCTGAGGCAGATGGATCACTTGAGGTCAGGAGTTGGAGACCAGCCTGGCCAACATGGCAAAACCCTGTCTCTACTAAGAATACAAAAATTAGCCAGGCATGGTGGCACGTGCCTATAGTCCCAACTACTCGGAGGCTGAGGCAGAGGAGGCAGAGGTTGTGGTGAGCCAAGATCATGCCACTGCTCTCTAGCCTGTGTGACAGAGCAAGACTTTGTCTTAAAAAAAAAAAGTTGTATTCATACCTCCAGGTCCTTTCGAATGCTCTCAAACTCATCAATGTCATCGAGCTTTAGCTCTAGGCGTGTTGGTTTTCGTCTCAGCATACTGAAGTCAACACTAAGGGCCAAACCCAGTGAACTATTAGCTGTTAAAAATGGCAGAGGAGGAAAAACTGAAGGTGATAAAGTTTCAGGTATAAACATAAAATCAATTTGCAAGCATGTATATTAAAGTGAATTGAAGTATTAAAAATTCATTTGAATTTACAAATGGACTTCTAAAGTCCTTTTTTTTTTTAAAGAGATAGGGTCTGCTCTTTGCCCAGGCTGGCGTGCAGTGGCATTACCTTAGCTCACTGCAGCTTCAACTTACTGCGCTCAAGCAATCTTACTGTGTCAGCCTCCTGAGTAGCTTGAATTCAGGTGTACACCACCACACTTGGCTAATTTTTGTGTTTTTTGTAGAAATGGGATTTCTCTCTGATGCCCAGGCTAGTCTCAAACTCTTGAGCTCAGGTGTTCCTCCCTCCTCATCCTCCCAAAGTGCTGGCATTATAGGCCAAAGCCACTGTGCCCAGTGACTTCTTATGTCTTTAGGTATGTCATTATTACATTTTTAATACATGACGGAGATCCACAACTCTGAAAAATCAAAAAACTATTCTGTAAGAATTTAAAATAGCAAACTGCCTAAAAGAGAGAAATTCCAGGCAACCATCACTTTAATTTCATGTTCCAGTCACATTCAAAGAAATATTCTAGCTAAAAGAATAAACTGTCACATCTTAACTTAGTATAGAGGGGAAAGTAGACAAACCGCTGAATTTAATCTACAGGAGGACTGTCAGAGATTTGTGATCACTCCTGAATGCTAGAATCGGTTTGCTAAATCTCATGAAAACGCCAACTCACCAATTCACAGGATTATTCTCAGCGTTTAAACAGATCCTAAGTGTGTCCGTCATTCATTAAACAAATACTTCTTGTGCTCCAGCTACAAAGTTAGAAGGTACAGTCATAATCTGTGGAGAAAACAAAGAGAAAGCTGTGATATTGCATAATGAGAACTCCGATGAGGGTAAGGTACTGGCATCACATGGGCACCTAATCCAGTCTGGGCTGAGTGTGGGGTGGACAAGGATGTCAGGCAAGCCTTCCTGGAGAAAATGATGTCTTAGCTGACTCCAAAGAGCAGGCAGAGAGAAGAGTGCACAAAGGAGGCTCAAGACCAGCTTTGGAAACATAGCAAGACCCTGTATCTACAAAAAAGCAAAAAAATTAGCTGGGCTGGTAGTGTGTGCCTGTAGTCTTAGCTACTCAGGAGGCTGAAGTGGAAGGATCCACTTGAGCCCAGGAGTTTGAGGTTTCCACAGTGAACCACGATCTCACCATGAGACCCCCAGCTCAAAAAAAAAAAAGAAGAAGAAGAAGAAGAAAACAGGTTCAAGAGAGCATTCCACAGCCTGAAATCGCAAAGTAAATGTTAATAAAAACTGTTTTTGTTTTGTTTGTTTGAGAAAACACAACTCCTCCAATTGAGTTTAATATTTGTTGATGGCATCACTTGTATATTCTCCATAGCATCCCCTAAAATCCCCTAGAGTGTATCTATAAAAACAGTCAGTAAGGGCTGGGCACGGTGGCTCACACCTGTAATCCCAGCACTTAGGAGGCCGAGGCGGGCAGATCAGGAGGTCAGGAGTTTGAGACCAGCCTGACCAACATGGTGAAACCCCGTCTCTACTAAAAATACAAAAATTAGCCAGATGTGGTGGCGGGCACCTGTAATCCCAGCTACTCAGAAGGCTGAGGGAGAATCGCTTGAACCCGGAAGGCGGACGTTGCAGTGAGCCGAGATCGTGCCACTGCACTCCAGCGTGGGTGACAGAGCAAGAGTCCGTCTCAAAAAAAAAAAAAAAAATCTGCTATACATTTTACCTTTTCTGCAAACTGTGAAAAACTCTCCACTAGGAAGAAGTATAGAGTAACAGTTAAAAGTGTGGCTGTAGAGGTTAATCCCACTACACCACTGATCTTGAATAATTAGTTTCATCTCTCACTAGACCTTAGTTTCCTCACCTGTATCCGACTCTGCTATTGTAGGTGAATAATATAATACAGAGTAAGCTCTTGGAACATAACTTGGCATTTAAAAAATGTTCAATAAATAACATCTATTATTACTGTAATTTTTCTAGGGGGTTGGATGGGGATCTGGCCAGCTAGGGAAACGTCAATATTTTGAGAGTCATCCACCTCCCACGTGGAGATAAAAGTCTTATCCTGGCCGGGTGTGGTGGCTCGCTCCTGTAATCCCAGCACTTTGGGAGGCCGAGACGGGTGGATCACGAGGTCAGGAGTTTAAGATCACTCTGGCCAAGATGGTGAAACTCCGTCTCTACTAAAAATACAAAAATTAGCCTGGCGTGGTGGCCGGTGGCAGTAATCCCAGCTAATCGGGAGGCTGAGGCAGGAGAATCGCTTGACCCGGGGTCGGGGTGGCCCGAAGGTTGCAGTGAGCCGAGATCGCGCCACTGCACTCCCAGACTGAGCGACTGAGCGATAGCGAGACTCCGTCTCAAAAGAAAAAAAAAAAACTTATCCTGTTTGTCTCTAATTCCCCAGCATCCAGCAGGGCACAGGGACGTACAGAGCTATCTGACAGCTTCCTATCCATCATCTTACTCTCAATCTGATACAACAACCGGCTCTAGACAAATCAACAAAATCAGGCCGAAGCTCCTCCGCCGGGTCTTTATTTGACTTTGGCACTAGAGGGCTCTTCTAGCTTAAAGTCTCGCCGCCGCCTAAATCCACCGCGGAGCCATCAAGCTCAGAGGGGGCCCCTAAGAAGACTTCCGGACTGTGGAGAAAAACAGCCCTGGTCCCCTAGCTCCAAGCCTGTACCTCGGATCCCTGGCGAGGATTTCCTTGGTAACATGGTCTTCAGCTCCAGGAAGACTTAAACGCTCCGGTAGGCCCGGGTGGCACAGCGGACCCCGGAAGTCCTCGACTCGCTCCAGAGTTCAGCCCCGAGCCGCGCGACGCGACGCACGTACCTCTTTTCAAGCCTGTTCAGCCCCTTCCCGGAACCTCCGCTCCCCCAGCGAAACTATTGGTAAGCCAACTGGACTACACTTCCCAGACTACTTGGAGCCTCTCTCTCAGCAGAACCTCGTCTTGCGCGAGCTTTCTCAGATGTTCTAGGAAGCATGCCCCTCAGTACGATCATACCGCTTCCTCCTACGACTTCCATCATGCTCCGCGCTGCTTCGGGCGCGGCTACGGCTCTCGGCACACGTCCGGTCGGTGACGCACTTCCGATCGGTGATGCCCATCCGCTCTGCTGGGCGCGCGGTGGACGATCTGAATCGGAGAACTCGGGTTTTGCTGTAGCTTTTCTCCAGGGCCCAGCATGGCTTCCTCGCGAGCTTCCTCCACGGTACAGAGCCCGGGATCTCAGCTGACTCTGGCAGGAAGCGCGAAGGGGGAAGGGGGTCCTTGCGGGAAGGGGCCGTTAGGGAACGGGAGAAGGCGGTGGAGGGCTGAGGAGAAAGGCTGTGAGACTCATCGTGTCCTAGACAGCGGAGCACCGTTTTCCTGATCCCTAAGCGCTTTCGTGGACTATAGCTTATTTGCACCTCTCCCACGACATCCCCGAAGGGCAAACATCTCTTCCGACAGATCCAGTAACGGTGCTCTGAAATAGGGAAGTGTCTTGGCCAAGGTTTATGCCTTTGGCAGATCTCAGAATTTTAATGAGACCTACTAACTCCTACTGCCTCAGGTCTAGAAACGTTTGAAATATATACGCTAGTAATCTTGTAACTTGTTCTTCTTTAGCACCGCGTTAGTTATTTCATCTATCCTTGGTATTTCCCCAGTGATGAGCAGTAACCCTGGAAGCATCGTAAAACACGAGATTGCACACTTCCAACAGAATGAAGTAAACAGATTGCAGAGCAAACCTTTGATAGAAAAATACCCGAGAGAACCTCACTAGTTTTATCAATCCTGTCAACCAAAGTGAGGGACTGAAACACCCTCCCCCTACCCTCATCTCCTCAAATCAGTGAAAAACATCTTAAGTAGTGTCCAATTTGACCTTTCAATTACGGAGGAAGTAGGACTGTGAAACTCAGGGTGAGCTTCATCCTCTGGGGAAGTCCGGTAAATTGTTAAGGTTAAGCCTTGGTTTAATTCAGGTCTTTGATTTAGCAGGCAACCAAAACTAAAGCACCTGATGACTTAGTTGCTCCGGTTGTGAAGAAGCCACATATCTATTATGGAAGTTTGGAAGAGAAGGAGAGGGAGCGTCTGGCCAAAGGAGAGTCTGGGATTTTGGGGAAAGAAGGACTTAAAGCAGGAATCGAAGCTGGAAATATTAATATAACCTCTGGTAAGATGCAAGTTGTGAGCCCATCTTTACCTCTTGATGTAACGAATACCTTCCTAAACTTAAATATCACCAGTTTTATAATGTCAAAAAATTTCAATTCTTTTTTTTTTTTTTTTTTTTTTTGAGATAGAGCCTCACCCTGTTACCCAGGCTGGAGTACAGTGTCCCGATCTCGGCTCACTGCAACCTCCGTCTCCCTGATTCAAGCAGTTCTCCTGCCTCAGCCTCCTGAGTAGCTAGGATTACAGGCATGCATGACCACACCCAGCTAATTTTTTTATTTTTAGTAGAGATGGGGTTTCACCATGTTGCCCAGCCTGGTCTCCAACTCCTGACCTCATGATCTGCCCACCTCGGCCTCCCAAAGTGGTGGGATTACAGATGTGAGCAATCAGACCTGGCTAAGATCTCTTTTTTGTTATGAAAGTAATCGTGGCCAAGCCCAGTGGCTCACACCTGTAATCCCAGCACTTTGGGAGGCTGAGAGATGGGACGATGGCTTGAGCCCAGGAATTCAACACCAGCTTGGGCAAATAGTGATACCCTGTCTCTACAAAAAGTAGAAAATTAGCCAGGCATGACACATGCGTGTGTTCCCGGCTAATTGGGGTTCTGAAGTGGGAGGTCAAGACTGCAGTGAGCCATGATTGTGCCACTGCACTCCAGCCTGGACAACACAGCAAGACCCTATCTCAAAAAAACAAAAAGTAATCGTTATTTTTCTTTTAATAGATGAAACAACGTATGAGTGTGTGAAGTAGAAAATCCTATATATTTTAATTAATTAGTTGTATATCTTTCTGAGAATTTTAATACAGATATAAAAATAGGTAATTTTTTCCCTAAATGAAGACATGATATATATAAATTGTTGAATAACCTGCATTTTTTATTTTATATACCATCGAGGATATCTTTCCATGTCAGTAATGTGAGGTCCACTATATTTTTTAAATAAAATGATGCCTATTTGTCATAAGAAATTCAGATAATACCAAAGTGCATAAAGTGAAGACTCCTGTGCAGTAGGGCATCAATCAAGTTTCTCAGTGATTCTCTTACACATTTTCTTTTCTAAACACATGCACTATAGCCTAGTGTCTTTTTAAACTTTTTTTTTTTTTTTTTTTTTGAGATGGGGGCTTGCTCTGTCACCCAGGCTAGAGGTCAGTGGGACAATCTCGGCTCACTGCAACCTCCGTCTCCCTGATTCAAGTGATACCCCTGTCTCAGCCTCCCCAGTAGCTGGGACTACAGGCACGTGCCACCATTGCCAGCTAACATTTTGTATTTTTAGTAGAGACGAGGTTTCACTGTGTTAGCCAGGATGATCTCTGTCTCAGGACCTCATGATCTGCCCACCTTAGCCTCCCAAAGTGCTGTGATTACAGGCATGAGTCACCACGCCTGGCCAATTTTTCTAACTTTTTATGTTGTTTTTAAACAGAACATCACTGTACCTCTCATATTTTATCACACTTGTATTTTGGTGTGGGTTTCAAAACTATTGCTAGATTATCCAGAAATCCTTATTGTTGTGAAACTCTCATTTACAGTGTAATTATTTCCACTTTACTAGTTAATTATTTGTTAAGTATTCCTATACCAGGACTGCTTTAGAGAATAAATATTTTTGGCCACTGTTACAATAATATTTCTATTACATCTTCTGGATGACAGCCTAGTTAACTCATTTGCAAAAGATGTTCTGTACTCTTACTTTCTGGTCTCAGCCAAGGTGTGTGTTTATTATATAGGTGTAAAGTTAATAAATGAAACGAGGTGGCTTGAACCATTTTCCTGCCTTTTGAAGCTGTGTCATTTAGATTTATGTTTTTGGCATAATTTAATAAAATGAAAAACAGTAAAGTATAAAATGTGTAATATATTAGACAATTACCTTTCCCTCAGGGCATACACAGACTGAGGTTACTAGAAATTATTTCTCTCTATCAGAAGAAGATCTGCTGATGTTGCCTGTTTTCTTTTTAATAGGAGAAGTGTTTGAGATTGAAGAGCACATCAGTGAGCGACAGGCAGAAGTATTGGCTGAGTTTGAGAGAAGGAAGCGAGCCCGGCAGATCAATGTCTCCACAGATGACTCAGAGGTCAAGGCTTGCCTTAGAGCCTTGGGGGAACCTATCACACTTTTTGGAGAGGGCCCTGCTGAAAGAAGAGAAAGGTACCCTTCCTAAATATTTACTTTTTTCTTTATTATCATCACAGGGTTCTAGTCCAAATTTCGGTTGATCTTTTAGTTGAAACTTTAATAGAATGTCTCAAATCATATTAACAATATCTTACTGTGTTTATATGAGTTAGCTCATAATCTGTCTTGGGACAATTTTTACTCCACTATTAATGTTTCTTTTTTTTTTGAGATGGAGTCTTGCTCTGTCACCCAGGCTGGAGGGCAGTGGCATGATCTCAGCTCACTGCAGCCTCCGCATCCCAGATTCAAGCGATTCTCCTTCCTCAGCCTCCAGAGTGGCTGGGATTACAGGCACTCGCCACCATGCCCAGCTGATTTTTGTATTTTTAATAGTGACAGGGTATCACCATGTTGGCCAGGCTCATCTTAAACTCCTAACCTCAAATGATTCACCCAACTTGGCCTCCCAGAGTGCTGGGATTACAAGTGTGAGCCACCACACGTGGCCAGTTTTTCTTTATAGACTGTGAAGAGGGTGCTTACATGCTCCCTTGTCTCCATCCCCAGGGTGAGTTTTGAATTGGATAAACATTTGTTATTGAGCTTTGAAAATTTAGACATCAAATACATTCATATCAGTGACATAAAACAATGATAAATGTGTTTCAGATTTTATTGAAGCGGGGTACCATCCTTGGATAATGCCCTCTTGGGATCCGAAGGTTGCAAAGTCATTTAGTTGTGGCCTAGCCATATACGATTATGAGGAGCCCCTCTGATGTCTCTGTCCACTGCCTCATCTCTCCTTCATCATCCAGCTTGTTAGAAGGGTTTTTTGTATTACTCTCCTGAGGTCCTTAGCCTTATTTACTCTTCAGCCTGCTGCAAACTGACAGACCCCTACCATATTAAAATTGCTCTTTGTTAAGGTCACCAACCCACCTTTACTAAGAATAGCCCTAGTATACTGCCAGCCACTCCCTCCTTGAAATACTCCCTTTCTTTCACTCTCCTAAGACCAAATCCTCTTGATTTTCTTCTTCTCTCACTAGCTAATTCTTCTCACTTACCTTCTAAATCTCTTTTTCTCTGCCTACTCTTTACAGTCTGCCTTCTCCTCTACTTGCCCTTGGCGATCAGATCTACTTCCTTGGCATCATTCACTGTGTGTGTTCTGATGATTCCCAAATCTATCGTTGTAGCTCAGGTATCCCACAGGTACTTCAAACTCGAGACATGTGAAATGAAATATTTCCCCACCTCTCTCCTTTTCTCATACAGTTCTTAGTTGAAAATCTACCTAGCCTCCTTTATAATACATCAGCAAAATCTAGTCTATTCTGTTTGCAAGATACACCTCCAATCTATCCTCTTTGCAATATCTTTACTACTTTCAAATCTGTTCTGTTGTGATAGCCCTAAACGTTGTGTTAATTGCTTGCTTAAAATCCTAGATTGTCCTTTCATCCTTGTAGTAAAAACTCTTATCATGGTCTGTAAGGTCTCAGCCTTACCTGTACCACCCTCCCCCAATTTACTGGAATAGCCACATTGGTCCTTCCAGGATCTGCTAGCTCTTTTTATGTCTTTCCACATAATTGGTCTCTCTTTGTTGCTCTCTTTTGCCTTTTAGAGCCCCCCCGCACCTTTTTTTTTTTTTTTTTTTTTTTTTTGCTGTGACAGAGTCTCACTCTGTCACCCATGCCTGGAGTGGCCTGATCTCGACTCACTGCAACTTCTGCCTCCCAGATACAAACCATTCTCCTGCCTCAGCCTCCCAAGTAGCTGGGACTACAGGCATGTGCCACCATGCCCAGCTATTTTTAGTAGAGACGGGGTTTCATTTTGTTGGCCAGGCTGGTCTCGAACTCCTGACCTCAAGTGATCTGACCACCTCAGCCTCCCAGAGTGCTGGGATTACAGGCATGAGCCACTGTACCAGGCCTTTCTTCTTTTTTTAATCTAGATCCCTGTCAAACTTTGTTCTTTTGTTTCAGCTTAAATGCCACCTATTCAAAGAACCCTTCTGTCACACCTAACCCCCTCAGTTCTCTTGTCATAGTATGTTATTTTATTGGCCTTTTCAAAGGGTGTGGTTTTTTATTGTTTAATAAGTAAGAGTAAATAACAGGCTGTTTTTTCCACCAGCAAAGTCTATCTTATTAATTATTATGTTCCTTAAATGGATCCTTTGAGTCACTACTGCTACTGTCTGAATTTCAGTCCACTATTGTGACTTACAGAGTTGCTACAACAGTGCTGTCTGATTTTCCTGCCTTCCTGCCTTTATTCTTCCCTTTTAATTCATTCTCTGTGTTTTCAGGGATCTTTCTCACCTATAAATGCTCCTGAGCACGGCATTAGCAATTCTTTTTTTTTTTTTTTTTTTGAGATGGAGTCTTGCTCTGTCACCAGGCTGTAGTGCAGTAGTGCGATCTCGGTCACTGCAACCTTCATCTCCTGGATTCAAGCAGTTCTCCTGCCTCAGCCTCCCAAGTAACTGGGACTAAGGTGTGTGCCACCACACCCAGCTAGTTTTTGTATTTTTAGTAGAGACGGGGTTTCACGATGTTGGCCAGGATGGTCTCGATCTCTTGACCTTGTGATCCACCTGCCTCAGCCTCCCAAAGTGCTAGGATTACAGGGGCATTAGCAATTCTTTGTGACCTGCCCCCTCCTCGCATTTGCAGCCCTATTCTTCACCAGCTCTCTTCTGTGTTCCACACCAGCCAAACTGAATTATTTGTGACTGCAAGCCCAACATGTTTTACTTACCTCCAGACCTTATTTGATTAAAGAATCATAGCATTC
>CAUYOR010048752.1:0-57591 GCA_963573925.1 Callimico goeldii | reverse complement strand
AATCCCAGCTGCTCAGGAGGCTGAGGCAGGAGAATTGCCTGAACCCAGGAGGCGGAGGTTGCGGTGAGCCGAGATCGCGCCATTGCACTCCAGCCTGGGTAACAAGAGCGAAACTCCGTCTCAAAAAAAAAAAAAAAAAAGAAATACAGTGTCAGTCTTTGTCCTCCCTCCTTTTCCAAGTCAATCTTCGACACCATATTTCACATGTAGCTCTGCCTGAATTGGTCTTAGTTCTGAAGAGTCTGGACATTTTGGCTTAATAGCCTTTAAAAGAAAATGATACCCCAAAGTAGATTCCCTGTCCACTGCCTCAGTAACTTTTCTAGTCCCGAGGTCCCATTCAAGCCTCCTCAACATTGCAAAGTCTTCCCAAGCTCATCTTCTTGTGGTTGCATGCCCTCACTGCTGAGCCGTTACCTTGCCTTGTAGACTCTCTGCGGTTGAACAGTGATTTACTGATTAGATTGTACAGGGAAATGGATGGTTGTCTTTATTCCCACACAGTTGATTTTTTTCTCACTTTGCATGGGAAGAACCAAAGTGCAGTTAAAAAAAAAACAAAACCAGTGTCTCGTTCAAGCCCACACACCTGGTAAGATTAGGCGGAACTAGAATCCATATCTTTGTGTCAATCTGGGCTCCTTCCAGCAGGCCACGCAGGGCCTTGGGCTATCATTTGAGTGCATATTTCACAGGGGCATATCTTGGTGCCATTTATGGTGGTGCTACTTTTTATACCTTTGAAGCCCTCCCAGAGCCTAGCTGAGTGCTGGGGATGCTAAGGCAAGTGTTACTGAGTGACTATGGGAGGATGTGAGAAGAAGGCAGCAGTTAATATAAGGACATCATAGTCTAGCTGAGCAAGACAGGCACTGAAGGAAGACTCCCAAATGCTGGAGGTATCGAGGGAGGTAACACAGAGCCTCCATGCCTTCCCCAGCTTCCACCATGAGAACGGTTGTCAAGAAACTTTTCATGGGATTCTTAGACTTCTCTGGTTAAATATGCAAAACCCTTGAACTTTGGCTATTAGCAATTAATGCCTAAAGTACAACCTAAGTACTAGAAATCTAAATACATTTTTCAATGTGTGTCCCCTAAAGAGTGAGGAAACTGATTTATAATTGTCCAACAACATTCTTTTCTCCAAACGGAAAAGCCCTAAGTCCTTCACTTATTCAAGGAGGAAAAACAGTTACCACAATTGTCTTGTTTTGTAAACATTTGACCATTTTGTTAGCCCCGCTGTGAACTGGCTTTTTGACAGCACCCTTCAATTTTGGAGACTCAGCTCGAGGTGGTTATATAAGAGTGGCCCAATTGATGCCAAATGCCACTTAAAATGGTCTTCATGTAAACGTGTGGTGACACTTTCTTACCTCTTTCCATAACATGGTTCCATTATGAATGTATACTTTATCACTCATCTGGAACCAGCTCTACGTGTTTCTCAAGGATGGATGGATGTGACATTCTCCTCTCTTGACCCATATTTACTATTCTAGTGATTAATTCTCTGTATCTCTATTGCATTACTTCCTGTTTGCAACAGAGCAACCACAGAACAACCTGGAAAAAGCCATTTCTTTCTTCTTTTGATACTTATTTGCATGCTGCTCCAGGGGAGTATGTGCACAGATTTGCTGTGCAAAGTGTGGTGAGCCTGGTGTCCTCAAGAAACTAACACCAGCTGCCAACAGGGCTTATAATACCCTGGAGCTGGCATCAGCCACCCTTCACAGAGGGGGTGAAGGAAAGGGGAGCATGCCTGACTATTTCACTGACTCATCCTGCCTCCTTTTCCAAGTCACTTCCTGTCAGAGCAAGAACTTCCTGGTAGTTCCACATAAGTAGAGCTCTTCCGGACATATACAGGGCGAGGTCAGCAACACACGTCTTTCCTTTAATAGTTTCCAATCTACTATCATCATGAGCTGGGAAATTTAATATTGTGTGTCTTGGATGGTGGGAGCAAAAAAGCCAATTTAGCTTGAACGAAACCCACTCTTGTCCTGTTATGCTTTACCTATTTGTCCATTCATTCATTCATCCATTCATTCATTCATTCATTCACTCTATCAGCACACTTATGGTAAAACCCTGTGTAAAGTGTAACGCTTGTGTCTAGGCCTGCAAATAACCCCACGTTAAGAAGTTCGTCATCAGCAGGTTTCTCAGAAAACTCTGCCAGTGCCTCCCATGACCCAAGCAGAGGAAGCAGGTGCATCTTGGACAGATTTTCAAATATAATCTAGTATCTGACCTCATGCTGCCTTGACAGTAATAGAGGTTAACTCCAGGAAGGCTGCAAGTTATAGCAGATTGAGCATGAACTCAGAAGCCAGCGAGTCAAGCCACGGCATTCAGTAGTTGAGTAAACTTGGGCACATCACCCAAACTTTTAAACTGTAAAGTGGAGCTAAAAATAAACTCCTTCCAAAGGGTTGTTACGACAATTAAATGCAATGTTTTATATGGAGTACTTAGTATAACTACATGCAGGAAGGATTCACTCAAGTTTTGTGGCTCTCTTTATTGAAAGCAAACATTTTGAAAACAAAACCCTTTACCTATTTAATCTGAAGGAATATTCTGCACAAAATGACACTTTTATGATTAGTTGCTATGATTATTCACAAAGCTTTGAATAAGAACTAGTAGGAGAAACAGGAACACTTTTACACTGCTGGTGGGAGTGTAAATTAGTTCAGCCATTGTGGAAGACAGTGTGGCAATTCCTCAAGGACGTAGAAATAGAAATTCCATTTGACCCAGCAATCCCATTACTGGGTATATAGCCAAAGGATTATAAATTGTTCTATTATAAAGATACACGCACATATATGTTCATTGCAGCACTGTTTACAATAGCAAAGACTTGGAACCAACCCAAATGCCCATCAATGATAGACTGGACAAAGAAAATGTAGCACATATACACCATGGAATACTATGCAGCCATAAAAAAACGATGAGTTTGTGTCCTTTGTAGGGACATGGATGAATCTGGAAACCATCATTGTCAGCAAACTGACACAGAACAGAAAATCAAACACTGCATGTTCTCACTCATAGGCGGGTGTTGAACAATGAGAACACATGGACACAGGGAGGGGAGCATCACACACTGTCAGCTGGGGGGAGCTACGGGAGGGACAGTGGGGATGGGGAGGGTGGGGAGGGATAACATGGGGAGAAATGCCAGATATAGATGATGGAGTGATGGAGGCAGCAAACCACCTTTCCATGTATGTACCTATGCAACCACCCTGCATGATCTGCACATGTACCCCAGAACCTAAAGTACAATAAAAATAAATAAATAAAATTAAACAAAAAAAAGAATTAGTAGCTAAAATAGGCCAGTATTGACAAGACTGACCTGGTGATGTTAGAAACAGCAGAAGATCTGTTGTGAATTCATACACGTTCGTCCATGGTATGCTTCACCTGTTTGTCTGTTCATCCATCCCATGGCTTATTGAATCCGGGTAATCAGTAGAGAAGCTTTGCTGTTGTCACTGCTGCTGTTTTGCTTTTCAATAATGAAAAACTGAGGCAAACGACACAGATCAGCAAGGGCCACAAACATGCAGCAGTTTCTTCCTGAATCCACATTTTGAAGACCTTGCCTGCTGCTTATCAACTTATGCTGAAAACCATGCAGGATGTCATTACAGGAGTCTGTGAACACAATTGCGGAATTTTTTTTATCTTTATCTTTTTCAAGTGAGGATCTGGGCATGAAGAAGGAAACCCTGGACCAGTCACGCCTCCTGAGCTTAGGTGAGACACATGGGACCTTTCACCTCCTCCTCACACGGGGTGGCTGGCTGTGGCCACAGTGTCCATGAGCCTTTGGCACTTGCAGCTGTCGTTGGACCCTGGTGAAATCAGATCTAAGGCCCAGGGTAGTTCTGGGGAACAGGTGCCTGCACGGCCCATATCAACTGTATTTTGTGAGGGCCGCATAATCCCAGTGACTAGGTGGTCTAAATGATGGAATTACACTGGGGCCCTCTGAGATCAATTTGTTAATCCATGCGGGCACTAATTCTTTCCTTCTTTCTTTCTTTCTTCTTTCTTTCTTTCTTCTTTCTTCTTTCTCCTTTCTTTCTTTCTTTTCCCTTCCTTCCTTCTTTCTTTTCCTTCCTTCCCTTCTTTCTCTCCTTCCTCCTTCCTTTCCTTTTCTTCCTTCTCGTTTTCATTCCTTTTCTTTTCTCTTTCATGCATTCCTTTTTCCCACCTATGCCCTGTGGCATTCAGAGGATATCCTCGAGCACCCATTATACTTCCAGGGCTGTGAAGAGCAATTTTATAGATTCTCTCTGGCTAGAACTGGGGAAATACTACAGGGTTCTAAAAACAGCTGTGTGTGTGTGTGCGTGTGTGTGTGCAGGAAAAAATTCTTTTAGTTGGAATAAGATATTGGAAAAGAAAAGACATTTTTAGTTTGGTTCAGAGCAATTATAAAAGGTCTCATAGGTTGCGGCTGATAATACGATATTAGAGTCAACACAAAAGGTCCTTAACTACAGGCTGGTTTTGCATTCTTTGTGAAGTGAAAGCTTATACTTTGTATTTCTCAAGTGTGTGGACAGAGCACTCATTTCTATTCTTGGCCATTTGCTCTGTTCTTGTGTCACAGGTTTACCTGGCGAGGCAGAAATTTTCCTTCCAACATCTCTTCATAGATGTACGTGTATATAAAGTTTCCAGATCATTTGAGGTGTGCTTTTTATGCCCACAGCTGTCACTGCCACAGAAACTGTGTCCCTCATGCTGCAGTTATCTCAGAAACAGGCAGCATTTAATCATCTCATCCTCTGATGTGAAGGTGTCGATGGTTTAATATGTACACATCACAGATTTCAAATTTTGCTGTTGAAATTCAGTCTTCAGCAGAAACCTAGCTGTCTCTTTGACTTGAAATGTGTTCTAAAATGTATAATAAAGGTCTATTAAACAAATAAAAAAGAAACCATGGATAGCGGACTCAGTACAGATCTTAAAAGTGAACCCAGATGCCTCAGTATTTCCCCCAAATGCTCCAGAAATTCTTGACCACAACCAATGAGACTCTATTGAAATTCGGTGGAGTAGAATGCACTGTTCTACATCAAGGGCCACTTTGCTACAAATAAGGAATGATCCTGGCATTTTTTCCCACCTCTCTCTTAACCTTAGGTCACACTCCTTCTATATTTTTTGCACCAATTTTACTTTCCTCTGAAATCTGTCAAATGGAAATAAGACTCCATGTTGCTCCGTACAGCCTCACCTAAAGGATCTATCCCCCACGTCTTTGTGTTCGGAAACTGGGGTCAAGAGGGGCCAAATGGAAATGGAAAGGGCAGGGGATATAAGCATGCTTAGATGGAGACTGACGACAGCCACTGGTGATGGAGCCTTAAATTAGCAAAGTTCAATCCCACCCCAATTTTCTGAGACCGTACTGAGTACCTGGAGGAGCTGCCTTAGGAATGTACCCACAGCTAATGAAAGGTGACCCTTCCTGCGACTCTCCTGCCTCTTCAAACAAACAAGTTCTTCCCGAAGTAATTGGTCCCCGGCTCCTATCCTGTCCTTTGAACCTGCCACCATGCACTTTTGCCCCAGGGGATGTCAGGCTGGGTTTCAAATTTCACTGGTATGCATTAGCTTTTCCTTTTATGATAAAAAGCTCAGACATCAGGACTCTTTGCTGGACAAAGCGGGAAAAACGTGGAGCCTGTTGTCCTTGAACTGAAGACATTAGAGGGACTCTCACTGTGAGATGGACCCATAGTCACATGCATGCCTGCTGGCTGGCGAGGCTGGGACATTGCTGTGGGGGTCCATGCCTGTGCACCTTGTGAAGGGGAGAAGGGGCGGCATGGGCTGCCCTCACCCCCACCCTCTCCTTTCCTTTCCTTTCATATTGCTTGTGGAGGGGACGATTTTTGGTGATACTGTGTTAACCAGTCAGAGACTTCATTAGAGTAACAAGATACTGACCGAGTTTATTAAGCTACGAAAAGTGTTGGATAATAGCACGAGATAGTGTTGTCTGTCTTAAGGTGGCTGCCCTATAAAGAAGCTGGAGGAGCCAAAGCCTCAAGCATGGGCCGTCACCCTCCAAGGGAGCCACTGCCTGAGGCAGAAGGGGACAGGGAAGGTCCTGGGAACCCCAGAAAAGGAGAAGATGGAGAAAAGCACAGAGAACCCCAGGATCCGCCTGGCAGAAGACCCCAGGACAAAAAGCAGATGGTCAGTGATCCGCTAAGAGCGTGACGTTTTTCTGATCATGGGGATTCCCTACGCAGCTTTCCAGGAGCCAGGACCCGCTAAGGGTTACACAAAACTTCTTCCTACAGTCCCAGCTTAGAGGCTGTTTTGAGAAGGAAATAATATATTGTTCCTAATTGTCCCTGAATCTCAGAAACAGGCAGAATTTTCAGAAGTAGAAAAGTTCCTTTTTAAAGTTTCCTTTCTTGTTAAAGAATAAGTGTGCTAATAACTTCATTAAGCCCTATTCTATGTTCCCATGTAGCTGTTAGACATGACATGCTTACAGGCACGTAGTGCGTTCTGGGTCCTTGCACTTCAACCGAGATATCTGTGCTGGTTGTGCTAGCAGGTTAGAATGAACCTTCTGCAGGACCTTAGAATGCAAAGAAGTGTGTGCCTCAGGCTAGAGTCCTGCCCTCCTCCCTACACTACCAAAGTGCTTCCAGACGCACAGAGCCAGTGAGTCATTGCAGTGAACGCCCAGGCCCAGAGAGCTGCAGGGAAGTGGGTGGAGATGGGCTGGATTCGAGCAGGCACTGATACCTGCACCCTGTCAAAGAGGTCCCTAGCCACCTGAGGGGAAATCCAGTCTGCAGCCCTATCTCATCCTGTCTTCCAGTCACCTGGCCAGTAAGACGTCAGCGACGGTGAGAGTGATGGCATGTCTGGAGTGGGGCCTTGACCTGCTGTCCAGATGGGTTTACAGAGTCTCTGGCTGGAAGAAGGTGGCGGCCTGTTTTGCTGCTCTGATGTGCCTGCCAGGAAAGGGAGAGCCTGGTGTGTCCAGCGAGTGATCTGGGCTGACCAAGGCTGCTGTGGGCAGTCTGCCCTCTGAGTTTCATCTGTCCTTCTCTCCCTCTCCAGTGTGTGGCCTGGGTGGCTTGGCACCAACTTGTCCCTCAGTCTGAAGACCTCACAGGCCCACTGGGGATATCACATTCCTCTTCTGCTCCAGCTCTGCATAACAAGGACCATGCAAATTTCTTCACTGTGATGTCATGACACTGAAATCAGATGGTCAGCCAAGTCCGTGGAAAAGCAATCTGTCACATCCACCATTTTGCTTCATGCAGCCCAACCACCCAACGCACCCATCTGTTTTGGTAGAAATTCACATTGTATGATAATTGAGATATACGTTTTTTCAGGCAGAGTGTAACTGGCATTTTATTAGGGGCTTTTAGCTCATCAAGATGGTGTTTGCAGAACCTGACAGAGTGATAAATTTGGCTTGTTTTAATCCTTTCCTTTTCTCCCACCAGAGGTTAATTGTTTGACATTCTTTGTTAAACTAACACTTTTGATGGGTTAAGAATCACTAAAGCCACTTAAATAAACAGACTGTTCAGGTAAGAACAGAAAAACTAGCATAGCCACAAGCTATTAACTGGCTGGATTGGGGCCTGACCTATTAGTTGATTGACATTCACGGTGACACGGATTCACTGGGAGATTTTTAAAAAACCCATTAACTGCTTCAAAGGAAGTGTTGACTTTCTCTTTCAGGTAGAGGAAGAAAATTCCCTGAAATTTTATCTTACTAAATTATTACAATAAGCCCGATTAAGTAATGTCATATTGTCCTTCAAAGATACCACCTACTTTCATTGCTATTATTTTTAATTTGTTGTTTCACATAAGGAAGAAACATCTGTCTGTCTTGTCTCATTGTTGTTCATAGGTTTTTAGAATCTAGATTACTCAAGCTTCATAAAATGATTCAGAGGAATATTTGTTTCTATGCTCTAGAAGGGGCGTGATGTCATAGGAGTTATGTATCTCTTTTAGGAATACTTTTACAGTTAGAAAGTTGAATAATAAGAGTGGTAAGGACAGTAGCAATGTGAAGGATAATTTGGAATAGGGAGACACTTACTAAATGCTGGGTTCTGCAGAAGCTGAATCTGAGGCAGAATATGGAGTGCAAGGTAGTATCAAGGGTTCACACGTTGTCACAGGAAGGAGGAGGAAGCTGTTGGGGGTAAAATGAACTGCAGGGCAGATGCGCTGGAAGCCTGGCCTCATTCTTCTAGTGAGTCTTGAGGTTATTTATTATAAATCCTCAAGCTCTCTTCTTTTCTAAAATATTTTGCCCACGCTTCAGCATTTGACATTCCACATGAATTTTAAAATAAGCCATTGATTCATACAAAAACGTTCAGACAAAACCAGTCTGACTTCGATTGCTTTAAAGCTGTGGAGTAGTCGGGGAGGGGAGAAAGCTTAACCCTGCTGAGTTTTACCAGTGAAAACGTGTCCCATCTCTTTTCCTTTATTTGTCTTCTTTAATTTCTCTCAGCAGTATTTTGTAATTTTCATCGTACAACTCTTACAAATATTTCAGTATATTCATTCCAAGGCATACTGTATTTTTGATGCCGTAATTGTTATTATTTTTTAAATATTAGTTTCTAGTTGTTTGCTGCTAGTATATATAGAAATATAGGTGGGTGCAGTGGCTCATGCCTATAATTCCAGCACTTTGAGAGGTCAAGGCAGGAGGATCACTTGAGCCCAGGAGTTCGATACCAGCCTGGGCAACATAGTGAGACCTTGTCTCTATGGGGGAAAAAAAAAAAAAAAAAAAAAAGGCAGGTGTGCAGGTGTCGTGGCATGCACCTGCGGTTCCAGCTACTTAGGAGGCTGAGGTGGGAGGGTCTTGCGAGGTCAAGGCTGCAGTGAGCCATGCTCATGCCACTGCACTCCAACCCCGGGCTACAGAGCAAGACCCTGTCTCTCTCTATACACAGAATTGAATGTTGTACATTGGTTTTATGTTGTACCAAGTGGCTAAACTCATTCGTTAGCTCTAATGGCACTTGTTTGTTTTTACAATTTCTTCAGAATTCTCTATGTCTATAATTACAGTTTACTTCTTTCTACAGTTTATTTTTTTTCAATTTGATTTCTTCTTGCAAATATTTTATTTGTGCCTTTCATGAAAGTTGTTTTTTTCATCAAGGTTACCGATTTTGTTGGCATAAAATTATTCAAATATTTTCTTAATAGATTTTTAATATCTGTGGGATCTAAAGTGATGTCCAGTCCTTCATCCATAATATTGCAAATTTGTATCTTCTTTCTTTAAAAAAAAAACTCGATCAGTTATGCTAGAGATGAGCAGTTTTATTAATCTTTTCAATAAGTCAGATCTTGGTGTTATTTTCTCTATTTACTGTTTTCTATTTTGCTAATTGTCACTCATATATTTATTTTTCTTCCCCTTTATTTCTTTCAGGTTTTGATTTTTTTTTCTAAAGCTTGTGTGATTGATTTTAATTCTCTTCATAAACATTTCCTGTATCACTGCTTTGGCTGTACCCCACAAATTGTGCCATATTACATTCTCATTTTAATTTAGTTCACAATATATCATGATTTCTTCTTTCACGCATGTGTTTTTATGAAGTGTATTGTTTCTGCCCCACACCGCCCTGTCGTCAAGTCCAGCTGTGAAGGGCTCCTAGCTGTTAGCAGAACAAAGTCCCACTCCTGAGCCTGCCTGACTCCCTCTTCAGTGCCACAGGGAGCTCCACAGGTTTCTCCCCAGCCAAGGTCATGCCTGGCCTCATCTCAGACCTCTGCTTAGGACAAAGGATGTAGCCAGGGTTACTCCCTTCTTCTACCCATTGGTACATTTTCTTGAAAGAATAGAATTGTTTTTCTCCTTGAAGAAACAAAAAACAGAAAACAAACAAACAAACAAACAGAAAAACCGTGTGGTTTCATTTCCAAACATTTGGGGACTTTCCAGATACATTTCTGTTGTTGATTTCTATTTTAATTCCCCTATGGTCAAACAAACAAACAAACCATTGTGATTCAAATCCTTTAAAATGTTTTGAGACTGACTTTATAACCAAGTGTGCTGTCTGTCATCGTGAATGTTCCACGTGCGTCTGAACAGCGTGTGTGTCCTGCAGTGTTGGAATGTGTTGTATATTGAAGCCAGAATCTTCTGTAAAGCTCAGTTAGGTCAAATTGTGCAACAGTGTTTTCCAAGTCCAGTGTACCCCAATTACTTTTTTATTTGTTCTATTATTTTATGAAAAACAGGGGCGATAAAAGTCTCCAAATATATTTACGAACATGTCTATTTCTCCTTTTAGTTCTGTCACCTTTGCTTCAGGTGTTTGAAGTTCTGTTATTAGATTGGTACAAAAGTAATTGCGATTTTTGCCAGTAAAAGAAATTAAAAGTAATGGCAAAGCACACAGTTACTTTTGCACCAACCTGATAGGTACCTAGTAGATACATGCACATTTAGTATTGTATGTCATCTTAAGTAAGCCCTTTATCATTACGATTTTTTTTTTTTGAGATAGAATTTTGCTCTGTCTCCAGGCTGGAGTGTCGTGGTGCAATCTTGGCTCACTGCAACCTCTGTCTCCCAGGTGCAAGTGAGTCTCCTGCCTCAGCCTCCCGAGTAACTGGGACTACAGGCAAGTTCCACGATGTCCAGCTAATTTTTGTATTTTTAGTAGAGACGGGGTTTCGCCATGTTGGCCAGGATGGTCTCGAACTCCTGACTTTGTCATCTGCCTGCCTCAGCCTCCCAAAGTGCGGGGATTACAGGCATGAGCCACCGCATCTGGCCGAATTGGCCTCTCTCTGGTACTACTTGTTGTGTTCTGACTTCTCCACTAACCCATCTGTGTCTTTATATTTTTGCATTTAAAGCTCCCCCTTTTTCTTTTCTCTCTTTTTTCTTTCTTTTCTTTTTGTAGATAGCATATACCTGAGTCTTGTTTTGCTATCCAATCTGAAAATCTCTGTTTTATAGTCGATGTGTTTAGATCAGCACAGCCTAACAGAACTTTTGTGATGATGGCGATGTCCTCTGTCTGCACTGTTCAGGCTGACAGTCATACATGGGTATTGAGCACTGGAGATGTTTCCAGTTTGCCTGAGGACTGAATTTTCCATTTTATTTTAACTAATTAATATAGACTTAAATAATCACATGTGGTTAGTGACTAGCAGATGAGATAATGAAGCTTTAGGTAATTTACACTCATTGTACTTTTCGATTTAAGTGTGCTGTATTTCTACTTGTTTTCTATTTGTTAATCTGATACGTGTTCCTTTTTCTTTGGCTTGCCTTTTAAAATTAAGTCTGTATTTTTTTGTGATTTCCTTTTGTATTTACAATTATATTATTAGATTTGCCACGTTGCTTCATTTGATTGCTCTGGTGTTTAAAATATGTATTTTTAACATCTCACAGTCTACCTTCAAATAATATTATATCATTTAAATACAGTGTCAATACTCTATACCCAACGTGCCACCTTCCTGCTGTTGTCATATATTCTATATCTACGTATATGATAAACCAGCAAACCAATGTTATCACTTTTGCTTTAAATGTTCAACTGTTGGTAAAAAAATTAAAGCTAGAAAAACCCTCAGTTTCCTATTTCTCCCATATTTCTCATGCTCTTCTTATGTGAATGCAAGTTCCCATTTGAAATTACTTTTCTTTTGCCTGAAAATGTTCCTTTAACATTTCTTGTGGTGAAAGGCATGCTCATGATGAATTACCTGTTATTGTTTGACCGGTAAATATATGAGATAAAATCTGTAAAATTCCAAATTGACAGGTTGTCCTCTTCCAGTGGTTTAAGAATGTAATTCAATTGTCTTCTGGCTCACACAGTTTTTGACAAAATGCCTGTTCTTTTGTTCGTTATATGCCCTTTTGCCTGTGGCTACTTTGAAGATTTTCTCTTTATCACTAGTTTTCAGCAATCTTATTATGACGTGCCATGGTGGGTGCTTTTGTGTATTTACTTAGATTAGAGCTCGCTGGTCTACTAGGATATAGGAATTACAGTCATCAAATTTTAAATACTTCTGGTGTTCTGTCAGATACGATTTCCTGCTCCTCTTCTCCTTTCTTTTTCTGACACACATCAAACAAAGGTGGCTTGATGTTGTCTACCAGGAATCTCAGAATCTGGTCATTATTTTTCATTCTTTTTTCTCTGTATGGACAGTCTCTTTTGAACAGTTTCTTCTGCCATGTCTTTATGTACATTCGTCTTTCACAGCATCTAATATACTTTTAGCCCAATTCGGTGAAAGTTTACATTTTAGAGATATTTATCTCTGAAAATTTTATATTTTTGTATATCTTTTAGTTCTCTCCTCATTATAAAAATGTTTTCCCTTCAATCATTGAACATACTGAGTATATTTATAATAGCTATTGTAACGGCCCTTTCTGCTAATTTTGCCATGGTGATCATATCTAGTTCTGTTTTTGTTGACTAAGATTTCTCCTTGTATGCGTTATATCTTCCCATTTCTTAATGTGCCAGGTAATTTTTAATTAGATACCAAATGTCAGTTGTTTTAGTGCTGAAAAAGTTTTAAAGAGTTCTAGGTGGGATTGCAATCCCTCAGGAGGCTGAGGCAGGAGAGTCGCTTGAACTGAGGAGGTGGAGGTTGCAGTAAGCTGAGATCACACCACGGCACTCCAGCCTGAGTGACAGAGTAAGATTCCATATCAAAAAAAAAAAAAAAAAAAGAGTGCTAGGTGTCTGGGTGTGGTAGCGCATGCTTATAATCCCAGCACTTGGGGAGGCTGAGACAGGTGGATTACTTGAAGACAGGAGTTCAAGACCAGCCTGGCCAACATGGTGAAATCACGTCTCTACTAAAAATACAAAAATTAGCCAGGCATGCTGGCACGCACCTGTAATCCCATCCACTCAGGAGACTGAGGCAGGAGAATCGCCATGAACCCAGGAGGCGGAGGTTTCAATGAGCTGACATTGCGTCACTGCACTCCAGCTTGGGCAACACAGTGAGACTCCACAACAAAGAAAAAAAAACAGAGGACTGGGCTTTGCTTTGGCGGACACTGCTGTTATTTGTGTACTAAGGCAATGTTTTCTGAGGCATATTTTTAATTGTTTGGGAGGTTCTTTCAGGGTTAGTTTAGCCCAACTGTGGCACGACCTTTATGGAAACTCTGTTGAAGACTCTGTGTATTCAGTAAATTTTCTCCACTCTGGCTGGTCAAAGGCTTTCTGACCCCGTCTCAGTAATTCTGGAGATTGTTTGGTATACAGCTCTTTTGTACCTTTCTGTACCTGGAAACTTTCATCTAACCTCATGGAAATTTACCGTAGGTATATGTAGACTCGTATTCATCCAGATACTCAAAGGCATTCCTACACCTGTGAAGATTTCTAAAGCTTTTTCTTTGCATAGCTTCCTCTTCTTTGGTGCTCTGCCGTGAAAAGCCTTCAGTTTCCCCAAACTGTGATTTCTATCTCCTCAACTCAACGATAGGGCCTTGCTGTGTTGCATTCTTCTCCCTGTACTGCAGTCTGAAATTTGCTTCCGGAAGTAGCTGAGGAGAACTTGGACTCATCTTGTTTATTTCCTTTTGCTTAGGGGCCAAAGGTTTTGCACTTCCTGTTTTCTGCTGTCTACGATTGGTTGTTTCATACTTTGTTCAACTTTTTCCTTGTTTGAAAGAGAACAAGTCTCAGCTATTTTACTCTCTCATAGCCAGAAGCTGTATTTAATTTTCATATTAAATGATATTATAATCATCATTTAGACAATTTTGCACCTTTTTAAAAAAACGGATCTAATCTTTTATCTTCTTTATATGCTCTATCGGCTTCCTGCCCAGCATCTGAAGGGGCATTTTAAGATGATCTCACGGATTTTTTGAGACAGCATTCAGATTATTTCCATGTTGGAAAACTCAGGAAAAATGTTTGGGCTTAGGTGTCCTCCTGAGGTCTTTGTCCTCACCTTATCTAATAATTTGTTCCAGTTTTCCCCAGTGTGAGTTCTGCAAAAGAGAAATCTATGCAGATGCCCGAAGGAAGAGGGTTTGTGGTGGAATAAGGGTGGGAATGCTGCATGCTGGATCTTCTTTTTGGAGAATGATAATGCACCCTAGCATATGAAAGCCTTGAGAAATTTTTCATAAAGAAACCCTATTGATCCTTTTTAAAGATTTTTTAAGGTTTCATTTAATGGCTCCTGCTTTTTCATTAAACAACACCTAATGCAGGACTACTTTTTCAAACAGTAGAGCCTGGAAGCCTGTGCTTTTCCATTGAGATCTGAGCTGAGGACCTGGACTTCTGTAGATGCCCCTGCAATTGTTGCCCACCCCTCAGACACTCCAGCCCTAAAATGTCTGGAAGTATGACTGCAAGAGAGAGAACCCCCATTCCAGGGGCAGGGATTAGACTCCACTGGGGTTGGGAAAAGCCTGAGGTCCCAGGGGTGGTAGGTTCCTGAGGGAAGGAGGCTGGGACCAGCAGCCATGATGTCCATGGTGGCTCCATGAGTCCTGGAGAACCCCTAAGCCCAAATGTTTATCATGAGTCTGAAGACATTGGAAACAATCTTAACGTTCTCTAGGAAAATATGTGAGGTCTAACTAAAATACCACTCAAGATGCTGGCCAGGAAGCCTGTGTAGAAGATAATCAACATAAAGAATTAGATACGTTTTTAAAAACGAGGTGCAAGATTGTATAAATGATCATTATAACCATATATAAAAATTAAATACAGCTCCTGGCTACGAGGAAGTAAAAAAGCTGAGACTTGTTCTATTTTAAACAAGTAAAACTCTGGACAAAATATGAAACTATTATTTGTAGACACCAGAAAACAGCTTTCTAGGCTTGCTGAAAAGCACAATGTTTGCGGCTTCCTTGAGGCTTCATTTCCCACAGGTTGTGGGAGAGGTGGTGGTGGGATCTGGGAGCATGAGGTGTGAGGCTCAGGGTCTTGGCCTGACCCGCTGAAATTGTGGAGAACAGCCCGAAAGAGCACAGACTCTGGTCTCGTAGGTCCCCTCTGTGGTGGCCTGTGTCCTAGACCCCATCCTGCATCCCCATCCTGAAGGGCAGAGTGGTTGAAAGGAAGTGTGGTGAGAGGCAGGTCAGGAGCTGCTACTGGCTTGTGCTGCTGGCCCCTCAGGCATGGGGTCCTATGGGGGAAGCGGAGCCCAGGCCCACCCGGTGCCGCCTTCTGGCACTAAGGCGGGTGGCACATGCCTTTGCAGGTCACAGTTCTGCTACTGGATGCTCCTGGGGAAGGCTGCTGTGTGAGAGTCTGATAACTCTAATAATTCATGTGGAGACACATTTCATTTACGACTTGTCTCTACGTAGTTTCTGGCCCCTGTCATAGGGCTGGGTGCGGGGAGTGTAAAGATGGGTTTACCCCAAAGATCAAGTTGTCCCATGAAGCTTGTATCCACACCAAGGGAAGATATGGATCTGTCAGTAGAGATGACGTCCACCACTGCCACGGGGAGGACCTGCTTGTCCTTGCTTGTGGGGACAGCTGATGCAACTGTCCCTATCCAACTAGGACGGGGGTCACCCTCCACATGACAGGGAAGCTGCTCTCGTGCTGTGTGGATGGTGGCTGGAGGACAGACTCGGGTAGGGAGGTGAGCGAGACGGTAACAATGGTCCTGAAGGGACTTGGTGAGGACCGGAACTGAGCCAGTGCCGATGGAAAGAAAGCAAATGTTTCAGAAGTTTTGAGAAAAGCTCAGCAGTACATCCAGCCCATCGACCTGTTCTGTTCTCCAGCCCATCGACCTGTTCTGTTCTCCCCCAGCCCACCGACCTGTTCTGTTCTCCCCCAGCCCACCGACCTGTTCTGTTCTCCCCCAGCCCACCGACCTGTTCTGTTCTCCAGCCCACCGACCTGTTCTGTTCTCCTCCGGCCCATCGACCTGTTCTGTTCTCCTCCGGCCCATCGACCTGTTCTGTTCTCCTCCGGCCCACCGACCTGTTCTGTTCTCCTCCGGCCCACCGACCTGTTCTGTTCTCCTCCGGCCCACCGACTTGTTCTGTTCTCCTCCGGCCCATCGACCTGTTTGTTCTGTTCTCCTCCAGCCCATCGACCTGTTCTGTTCTCCTCCGGCCCATCGACCTGTTTGTTCTGTTCTCCTCCAGCCCATCGACCTGTTCTGTTCTGTTCTCCTCCGGCCCACCGACTTGTTCTGTTCTCCTCCGGCCCACCGACCTGTTCTGTTCTCCAGCCCACCGACGTGTTCTGTTCTCCTCCGGCCCACCGACGTGTTCTGTTCTCCTCCGGCCCATTGACCTGTTCTGTTCTCCTCCGGCCCATCGACCTGTTCTGTTCTCCTCCAGCCCATCGACCTGTTCTGTTCTCCTCCGGCCCATCGACCTGTTCTGTTCTCCTCCAGCCCATCGACCTGTTTGTTCTGTTCTCCTCCAGCCCATCGACCTGTTCTGTTCTCCTCTGGCCCATCGACCTGTTCTGTTCTCCTCCGGCCCATCGACTTGTTCTGTTCTCCTCCGGCCCATCGACCTGTTTGTTCTGTTCTCCTCCAGCCCATCGACCTGTTCTGTTCTCCTCCGGCCCATCGACCTGTTCTGTTCTCCTCCGGCCCATTGACCTGTTCTCTTCTCCTCCAGGTATCCAACGTCTGGGCCTCAGTAGACTCAGGTTCACTGAAAGCACTGCGCTTTCCAGCCTTCTGGCCATGCTGGAAATGCCATCTGCCCTCTTCGCTCGTTGTGTATGCTTGCTTCGACCGTCTCTTCTCAGATGGCCTTTCTGAAGCTTAACACTCACAGGCACTCCCACTTCCTGGCTAATGAATGCTTTCCAAAACAATGAGTAAGCTTGCGTCAGTGGCGGACCCCACCTGGTAGGATGGACCGCCAGCATCTTTGCAGTGGCTGTGTCTGGACAGTGATGGGCGTGGCCTCTTCATGCTCTCCCCTTTATAATCCTGTTTTTGCCTCTCTTACCATCTTCACTGATTTGTTCTGTTTTACACCTTCTTGTGTAAATAAGCCTAATGGAAAGATGCTTAATAAATATTTATTTAATGACTATAAAAAGAAGCAAACCAATATCCAGCCAGCAGTTCAGAAGCTGATTATAACATTCCTTTTTTTTTTTTTTTTTTGACATGGAGTTTTGCTCTTCTTACCCAGGCTGGAGTGCAATGGTGCAATCTCAGCTCACTGCAATCTCCACCTCCTGGGTTCAGGCAATTCTCCTGCCTCAGCCTCCTGAGTAGCTGGGATTACAGGCATCTGCCACCATTTTCGGCTAATTTTTGTAGTTTTAGTAGAGACGGGTTTCACCATCTTGGCCAGGCTGGTCTTGGACTCCTCCGTGACCTTGTGATCCACCTGCCTCAGCCTCTCAAAGTGCTGGGATTACGGGCGTGAGCCACCGCGCGCCTGGCCTGATTATAACATTTCTTATCTGGAGATAACCGGCGGTGAAGTAGCTCCTCCTCTGTATCAGGTAATTGAGGTGGTCTGTGACAAGAACCTCGTCTCCTTGTATGATCCTCCCATGCCCAGGTTGGTGGTGGAGCCATGGAGGAAAGCCCAGGCTTATTGGTAGAGAGAGGCAGTGCGTCAGGGGCAGGTGGCGACGGCTGGTTCAGGTTGCCCTCTCTTGGAACTATGTGCGCGGAGCTGTCTCATCATTTTGATAGATCTGTAATAAATCTGTAAGGCACATGGGTTATACTTTATGCTGCAGGGCTTAATCTTCACTGGACATGCCCATTTTCCTTGCCAATGGGTGTTTTCCAAAGCAATAAATAAGATGAATTGAGGAAATGGAGTCTTCACCTACTTAACTGACAGTCTATCTGTTTGCACTGACTGCAGCTGGTGGTGTCTGCAGATCGTGGTGGGCAGAATGGCAGCCGGGAGGCCTCTGCTGTGTCCCCAGGCCCAGCATCTGGCTTGGCCTTTCTACTGGCTTTTGTTTTTTCATGGAATTTTGAAATTGTTTGCTGGAATTGGCTGCATTAATCAAACAGTCGTTTCTTAGAGACAGTGTTTATGTTTGCTGGAGCCACAGAGGGTTCTGCAGGCAGGGATTTTATTGGCTGAAAGCAAACTCGGAGCCAAAAAGTGAGACGCCATGGTTCCACCTCATCACCAAGCCCTGAAGACAAACGCTCACCCCATTCCAGATTTATATTTGGTCTTGTGGCAGCACAGGAGGAAAGAAGATTGAGAGAATGTGAGGATGTGAGGAGAGAGGAGAGAATTCTGGCTCCCTAAGGTATCAGGTCTGTGCAAAAGTAATTGCAGGTTTTCCCATTTCAATGCATTTTAGTGCAATTACTTTTGCACCTACCTAATACAAGGAACGGCTAAGGAGAAGACTGGTTTTGAGACCCCACCCAGTAACTAGGGCACACCAACAGCAGTGTGACTATGGGAGTAGCTAGCTGAGAGTGATAGAGCTGATAGGGGAGGAGGAAACAAGCCTGAGAAAACAGATAAATGACCTCCGAGCCCAGCTACGGGAGCCTTCAGCCCAGGCAAATTGCTGTGACAGCAAAAAGAATGGCGACATTGGTCACCAGATCAAGACTTGCACCAGACAATAGAGAGAGAGTTGCTGAAGCCACCAGAACGTTGGATGGAAGCCACCAGAACGTTGAATGGAAGCCACCAGAACGTTGAATGGAAGACTGGACAATGGGTTTGACCTCCTTGTGGTTCCAGAGCCAGATGTGGATTTTCATGCAAAACAGAATGAACTTGACACTCACTCAGGGACTAGGGCACCTCCATCTACTGAGAAGGGAGGTTCACCCTCTTCTGAATTATCACCCACCAAAGTTCAAGGAGCTTCCCTTCAGCCCGAGGACACAATGATATTGTGTATAAGACCTGGGCAGCCTCCAACCAGGCTGGTGCACAGGACACTGCTGGTTACTTGCTAATATTATTCCCAAATATCTAATTCAACAATGTAGTGCGAATAATCTGTCGTAGCTTATTACTTAAGACCTACATTCACTCTAACACAGCATTCATTATTTCCCCAGAGAATAGAAGTAATATATGAGTTCTGTAAAAAAATTGAAAACAAAAAGGTATAAAAATGAAAATAAAATCATCTATAAACATGCAATTCAGAAATAGCTTCTGAGAATATTTTAATATTTTTCTTTTGCATTTTCTTAGACTTCCCCATGACCTTTAATAGTCCATGAGAATATAATTTTTATGAATTCATAATACTCTGCATTATGGTTGGACCATAAGTTATTTGGCCACACTTCTGCCATTGGTTATTTAAGTTGCTTGTACTTTTCTGTTTTTTATTTTTTAGACAGAGTTTCACTCTTGTTGTCCAGGCTGGAGCTCACTGCAACCTCCGCCTCCCACGTTCAAGCAATTCTCCCGCCTCAGCCTCCTGAGTAGCTGGTATTACAGGCATGTACTGTCACGCCTGGCTAATTTTTGTATTTTTAGTAGAGACAAGGTTTCACCATGTTATCCAGACTGGTCTCAAACCCCTGACTTCATGATCCGCCCACCTCTGCCTCCCAAAGTGCTGGGATTACAGGCGTGAGCCACCGTGCCCAGCCTTTTCTCAGTGTTATAAGTAAGATTGCACTGGACATCCTTGTACAGAAATCTCCGGCCGCACTTTTTATTTGCTTATTTTTTTCAGACCATATTTCTAGGGGTGAGGCTGTATAGATGAAGGAATATTCACTATTTCCGCGATCTTAACACCTAATGCTAAAAATAGTCTATGGAGTGCCCAACCAGTGTGCTGATTTACCAGGAAAAACAATCAGACTCACGGTGTAGACCTCCAGATTCCGGGTGTTTACGTTTCTTTAAAACTTTTGAACAAATATCGACTTGAAACAGACAAGAAGTGAAATAAAAAGTCCTGTCACAGATATATAAAGGATTCATTCTTTCTTACATTTTCTACTTCATGAAGCAACATTTTTCAGCTTGCTAAACTGCAAAGTGCTAGATTGCACTGCAGGAAATGATTCAAAAGAGCTTCAGACTGCTAAGTACTTAGGAAAGTCTCTTCTGAGTAAATGGACAGCACAGACATCTGGACAGTACGCAACTTCTGAAAACACTGGCCATAAAACAGCCTCAGATTTGGTTTCCAGCGTTAGGCACACAAAGGTTCATTCAGATTACATTGGATAAAATAATTTGTGCGTTTATGTTACGTTAACCCGGGGTTATCTCTGACTGCCGGACTGTGGTTTTCCCTTTGGTCTGGTCTTTCAGGTACATCAGACTGTGCCATCAGCGATGAACTTGTTAGCTTCCATTGAATAGGTTTTCTCTTTCAGTTTTGAAATTCTTATGTCTTTATGTAACTTCCCTGTTAACTAAGACAAAAATAAATAGATGTATTCCCCATGCATGGAAAGAGAGAAAGACAAGTAGAGAAAATGACATTTACACCCTCAAAGAAAGCTCCCGATTAAAGATAGCAAACGTGGAACAACCTTCCTTAACATCCGACGGCACGTGGCCGGCCCTCCACCCTGTTTTCCTGGAAGAGGCATTTGAATGAAACACTTTACAAATATTTATATGCCAGTAACCATGTTGGAATAATAACCATCGGCTGCTATGACCTGATAGAAGCCAGAAAATTTAGAGTGAAGGCGGCGGGAACACTGCTCGCTCCTCTCTGGTCAGGCCTGGAGCCATTGCTTGTAAACCGTGGATGATCACCTACTGCTTAGAGGCCTCCTGACAGCAGACTTCAGCACAGGGATGTGGACATGTTTCTGAGAAAGCCTGAAATTCCTTCAGGGGTGGTGCTGTAAACCAGACCTTTACATTCCTTATTTAAAGGACTGTTTTGCACGTAGACTGCCTGCCCTGGCATCTCTCCCACCCCTGAAAAGAAAGGACTGGGAGAGAAGCACGCACTGGAGAGGCTGCTTTGGAGGGAAACATCCTCGCTGCCTGTTTTCTGTGTGCTCGTCATTCTTCTAGGTGCTGGGAATACACGAGTGAGATGCAGACAAGGCCCCTGCCTCATGGCACCTATGTGCTATAGGGAAACAGGCAATGCACATACTCCATCGAGATGTCAGTCCATCTTCATGAGCCACAAAGTGACACATGCTACGGAAACAGGAATAGAGCCCTGAGTGAAGAAGCAGCCAAGCACAGCTGCCCTGGTGGGCCTTGGTACAAAGGGAACAGGGCAAAGACTGGATGGCAATGAGGGGATGACCCAGGTGCTCCCCTGGGAGAAGAGAATTCTGCCCACAGGCCCTGTCACCAGCAGGTGCCTTGCATGCCATGGAGTAGGGAGGACCACAACGTGAGAAGGGTCTGAAGATGTGGGCATGGAGGCATTGCAAGGACTTTGAATCTGCTCTGAGAGATGAGTAGTTACTGAGAAGTTTGCAGCCCAGATGACCCACAGCCCATCCTGGGAAGCTTGAGAGAGACTCACAACGTGGGGCGGCAGCCTCCTTTCTGGGGGCCACAGCACACCTGAGCCTTGGGCTGCTGGAACTGTTCTCTCTGAAGCCAGAGACCCAGGCTCCCTCCTGGGCCCCCATTCCGCCTGCTGGATCAGCAAAAGTGAAATAACTAAATGGGCTGTTGGATGTGAAAGAATTACAGCCCCACTCCAGTTCTTGAGAAGGAAGCTGGGGCCCCGTTCCCCTGCATCTGTGTGGCCTGCTGCAAATAACAGGCTGGGTTTATAGCAAGGGGACAGCTGGGCATTCGCTTATCTAGAAATGTACCATGTGGTTCCTGCCTCCTCCTGAGCCTTGGCGGCCACCTGGGACATAGATAGCCAGACATCGCCAATTCCCAGGTTCAAAATTGTATTCCCCCAACGTGAGTTAATCTTCCCATGAAAGGAAGAAATGCATTTCACTTCATGTTACTGTCTACTTTTTTTTTAAAGCATCAGATCTTTTATCTCTAGTATGACTGTGGATGAAATATCACCAGCTTCGTATTTCAAAATAATTTCCCTTCCAGCAAACATTCCCCCAGGAATAAAGACATGTAGAGCCCACATTGTTGTGGCTGCCTTTTCCGCCTCTACCTAAACACGGCCCCGTGGGTTCCGTCTGCTCGTCGGCTCCCAGCGTGCACTGGTCACTGCTGGGCTGAAAGGTCTTGCTTTTAGCTTCCTAGATAGGCCAGTGAGGTTACTAAGTTAATAAAATCCAATTTATCAGACTCCAGAGTCCATTTCCTCTTCCTCGTGGCTCACAGTTGTAATTATTCTTTATGGACTCTCGGTATTCCTTTAGACCTGATTTCCTTGCACTCCCTCCCATTTCCTGAGAGCCACGCCACAGAAGGAGAGAGCGGTCATTTCTGTGGAAAGATGTCTGTTCCTCATTTCCATCTGGATGTCACAAAAGCCAGTTTGAAGGAATATGTCTAACTATGTAATATCTTAAGATGCAGGCGGAACAGCCCAGTTTGCATCTCCTCCTGAGCAGATTAGGTTAGAAAGCACTGGGGGCCCTGGATAACCCCGCCCTGCCATCCAGGAGTCCAGAAACTGGAAACCAGCTCCTAGGCTCTTGGCAGCTTCAGTTTTACCTGGATAATTGGAGCCTTCGTTTCACCATCCTCACATACAAAGCTAAACGATAATAATTTATGTGAAAGTGTTTTTGAAAACAACAACAAAACACAGAACAAGAAGACACGATCTTGGCTGCTTTTGCTGTTACTGTTTGCCTCTGCAGGGTGCCAGGGATATGGGGAATTTGGGCCAAATTATCCAGAGCATCTCCTATTAGTAAAGATTTGCTTATCAGGTTCCCTGCTGTCAGCTTGGGAGACCCAGAGTCTGAGCCTGAATGATGAAATAGAGGGGAAATGAGGATTCTCTTCTGAGCAGGACTTGAGATGCGGAGCAGTGGGCCCCAGCAGGTGTGGGGCAGGTCAGGCTGCAGGGCTCCTGGAGCTGGCTCCCTGGCTGGAGAGAAAGGGCCACAGTTACCTTTCCCTGGGCCCAGCTGTGTTTCTCAGGAGGGGCAGAACACAGCTTTCTATCCTGCAGGCTACCATGCCTCTCACGGTGCTGGCTTTGGGTTACCTCTGGGTCTCTGTTTCTAACTTTGGCCAAGAAGGTTTTATATACAAATGTATAGTGTGCATGTCTGTGTGTGTGTGTGTGTGTGTGTGTGTGTGTGTGTGTGTGTGTGTGCATGCGTGCATCTTTTTAGACAACTGGGAATCTTCTCAGCAAACTTAGGATTCCTTGTCTACCGCCCTCTCTTAAAGATGGCCGCTGAGTGGCCAGGGAGACACAAGCGTGGACAAAAATGCCCTTGCCTTGCCAACAATAGAGGGTGCCCTGAGGCCAAACCTGATGAATTTCTGTCAGACGAGGCACAGAAGGGGATGAGGTAAAGGAAGCAGAGACTTCCCCGTGTGACTTCCCCACAGGAGTTACCTCACCAGGGAAAGAGAGTGATATGCTTTGGCTGTGTCCCCACCCAAATCTCACCTTGAATTGTAGTTCCCATCATCCCCACCTGTCATGGGAGCAACCTGGTGGGAGGTCATTGAATCATGGGGGTGAACCACCATGCTGTTCTCGTGATAGTGAGTTCTCACGAGATCTGATAGTTTTATAAGTAGCTTTTCCCCTTTTGCTTGGCACTTCTGCTTGCTGCCACCATGTGAAGAAGGATGTGTCTGCTTCCCCTTATACCATGATTGCAAGTTTCCTGAGGCCTCCCCAGCCCTGCGGAACTGTGGAACTATGAGTCAATTAAACTTCTTTTCTTTATAAATTCCCCAGTCTCGGGTACGTCTTTATTAGCAACATGAGAACGCACTAATACAGATCAGCAGAGAAAGGTCTCTGTGCCCGCATCTACCTGGTGATCAAGGATGGCAAGAAGGATGGGTGTCTGGTACTGGAGTCTCCACACTATGTAGAGACTCCTCTGAGATCATTTCACTTGAGGGCCTTGGCAGACAAGCCAAAACACGGGATATGTCTGCCAAAATGCATAGAGGCACAGCCCTCAGAGAGCTCCAGCTTCCTTGCCCCCACATCCTGAACTCCCCTCTGCACAGCAACAAGCTGGCAGAGAAAAACTACAAGCAATTTAAAATTTCTTCCCTTGCCTCTATCTGACCTTCGAAGAACTCATCTGAGACCTACAACCACTCCAGAACCCACCTCCACCCAACACTGGGCAGGCACAGTCTCCTCTCTGTAAGAATGTAAAAGCAAGCACCTCAACCACAGCTGACTAGGCATGGGAATCTGTTAATTAATTCAGCATCAAATAAGTCAAAAGAGGAAGATTCCATGATCAACTAGTACATGCCAAAGAGCTCTTCGGCTAAAATCCAATCTGTCTTAATTAACTTCACATGCACACGCACTAAACAACCCGTGTAAGATTCCATTGCAGTTCTCTGATGTGTTTCTTAAAAACTGGCAAGACAAAAATCATTGTCGTGCTTCATGGTGACACAATAAAGCCATTTAAATTCAAGTCAAGGCAATGAAAAGCATGGCTGTGTTTCCTATTGTTATTGATATGGTCTTGGAAATACCAGCTAATGCCATTAGGTAAGAGAACACTTGAAGACGGCATAATTGTGTGTCTAGAAACACAACGTAAATCAAGTGAAAACTATTAGAATTGGTCAGAGGATTCGGTGAGTTTGGTGGTCTTAAAATTAAATCAAAATCAATAGCTTTCCTTTGTCTGAAAAAATAAATTTTAGGAAGTATAACAGAAAGAGCATGCCCATTTGGATGGCAGTAACATTTCAACAGCAAGTCATACATGTCATAGAACAACTGCAGGACCAATACGGGGGAAATACTTTATTCTGCTGAGAGACATAAACCCTACTGAGGACTATTTTCTGTGAGTAAATGAGGTAACTTCTTATCCTAGGAAGGGGAGGCTCATTTCATAAAGAAATAAATCACCCTAAATTAGACTATATATTTCATGAAATATTGAGTAAAATACCGACAGGATACTTTGAAATTTTACAAAATGATACTAAGTCATATGTGGGAAAAAGTGTATGAGAATGGTCAGGGGACTGTGAGATGGAAGAGTGAGAAGACTGTGCTGCCCAGTTATTAAAATGTTGAGTTATTCCAGAAAGTCAGAGCACTTCGCACTGGAGCAGGGATAGATGGGGTCATTGAGCTGAATACACAGGCCAGATATAAACTGAAATACCTACGGGACCCCAGTGCTCTCTGCATAATGAAGCTGACATGTCAAGGCAAACGGGAAGTCCTGGAAAACTGACAAGTTTCAGTCTTTGGGGGAAAAGCAAGTTACAGAGCAGTATGTAGAGTGTGATACCATTGTGTACGGAGAACAGCTGCAGATGAACATTTTTCTGGGAGAATAGATGGGAAAATGATGGTAATGATTAAATCTTTGCTGGGGAGGTTGAGGGGGGAAGGATTTTTTACTTTACTGGGAGAAAATGATTTTAGTGTTTGAAAACAAAATGATACACATCTTCATGTAGATGATGCAGACAGTTATGTTGAAAACATAAGAATGTTTGAGTGTAATTCTAGAAATGTCACGATAGATAGACTAATATACTGACGTATGAATAGAAGTAATTTTATAAAAACTGGATCATATAAGTATTTGTTTAAAATGCATTAAATTTGATTTCAAGAAACTGCTGAATTTCGAACAAATGCTTTTTCACTATAAGAAACCGATTGGTTTCTAAAAGATTCCTAGAACACTAAAAAGTGGGGAAAGTATAATAAATAATGAATAGTTAGAATCACAGCATTGTTTTAGTTGCATGTTGGAACTTGTCAGTTTCCATTAATTTGCTGCTACGAAAGATGATGAAATGACTGCACCTACCCTCTGCCCCCTTGGTCTCCCCTACCCACCAGGTTTTAGTAGCAGCCACATTATCACTTGTTCATTTTAAAGTTGTGTGGTATCTATGATGCGTTCTGCAGGAAAAATTCCCAGAACAGCTCAGTCCCGACTCTACATTAAATATACGCATTGTTTGTCAAGAGTTAATATTCCATCACTTTTCTGTTCTTGAGTTGCTTATTTGAATTCATCATTTGGATCGCCAGGTTTGCACCAGCAGCTCATGGATGCTGCAGCTTCTAAGTCAGCTTGTTTGAGAGTGTCTATATGTTGCCTTTGCTTTTGGAGGGTGATGTGATTGCATGACAATAATTGGTGACGCTTTCCTTTTCCTTGGCAAACTTGTAGGCCTTTAGCCATGGGAGTGTTCTGCTGGGGAGGAGGAAGCCAGCACAAGTATCTCCCTCAGAGAAATACTACTGTGGCCAGGGACACTTACGCAATTCCCATAAGGTTCTTTGTCATTATATGAAATGCATCACACACACACACACACACACACACACACACAAACTGCCTAGCAGCACATTGTAAAGGCCATATAATGTGACTCTTATTATCTTTGTTTTCTTTATTCCTGAAATCTAGTATTAAGTAACTTCAGTGGGTTATGTCTGTTGGTCTCTCAGCATTGACTTTTCCTGAAACATGATGTTATCTATCTCATGTACAGATTCAGGATTATTTTTATTTCAGGTAAGTTTTAAGAAAAAAAATCTTGGAATGTTTTAACATGTGTACTATTTTGTTATGATTATCCCTATTCCTGTCTGTTTTTATTTTGTACAAATCTTTAAGCCTATCTCCTGTGTCCTTGGCAGTATCTTCTTCAGTGATTATTCTCTTTTGTTCTAGTATGTTTTATATTTCTTCTAGAAGGACTTTTAATTCATTTTAATTACTTCATTAATTTGAAGGAATTATGCATATAATAAATGCACATGGTAAAAACAAACTCAATTGACATCAAGGTATATACAAGAAAAGTTAAGTTTCTCTCTTATTGTAGATACTCAGACCCTCAGTCTGTCATTTCCAGATTTTAGTGTATTCTTCCAGAATGTTCTCCACAAATGGCAGTATTATCACAAAAAACAGCATATTATAACAATTAAATTTTATTCATACTTATAATTGATTGTTTCATGGTTGCATAATTTTTGGATACAAATACCTTAATTTACTTACGAACATTAGGTTTTTTTCACTTTTTTCACTTTTGTATTTTATTTTTTAAATGGTATTTATTATCACCATTTTTTTGCACACAGTGCAAAAATATCTAGAATCGAATTTTAGAAGTAGAATGCTATTTCAAATGTCATCTGCTATATTGTCACTAGCAGGGGAGGAAGGTCCTACTGGCTTCTAGAGGGTAGAGACCTGAGATCCCATAGTGCACAGGACACACCCCATAGCAAATAATTATCTGGTCCAAACGCCAGTGGCTCTGCAGTTGAGAAACCCTATGCTGCAGGACATAAACTATTATTGCATATGCCTTCAATGCCAGGTGTATCAGGGAAATGCACAGTCAGATAAGAGGGTCCCAAGGAAAACCAGTGTCTGGTGAGGAATAAAGGGTCTATAAATGCATAGAACAACATAGCAATAATGCATAATTTAGGGGAAAAAATGAGGACCAAAGCATTAATAAGGGGAGTCATAAATGTATTAAAATACTAAGGAATGGAAATGCCATAGCAGTCGCTTGATAAAAGTATGAGGGCCAAGCATAAGATATTGTAATAATAAAGCAATACTGTAACAACTAAAATGTATTAGGTTGAGCCTTAGGAAAACATCATTTTGTAGTTTACAAAATAGTTGAATATTGACAGTCTGACATGAGTTAATCTATTAAGGGTTGCTTCCTCTTTGATGTGGAGTGGTCTAAGTATTATAAAAATGTTATATGACTCGTTCTTTAACACAGTCTGATGAGGTAATTCTCAGGATACAGATGGATGTGTGTGCTGTGAAGTTTAAGCCTCTCCTCCAAGATCAAAGAGAAAGCAGGTGCACAGCCAGAACTGAGCCCTGGCGTATCTGTTGTCAGACCCACTTTCTTCACTGTGGAGCTAATGTTCACACAAAGCAAAGAAATAAAAAAGAGATAAATGAAATTAAGAAGATGTGAGAATAAGACCAGCCATGGAGAGTGAACGTGTAGACAGTGGGTGCCTGTAGCGTCAGGGGCAGAACAAGTGAAAAAGAAGCGCATGCGCGTTCGGAAGTACCGGAGAAAAAAACGTGCCCAAGCGAAGAACTCAATCTGCTTCTTCAAAGGCCACGTCGTATTCCTGGAAAATCTTAATAACAAAAATAAATCCTAAGGTGCGTCTTCCTAAAAAGATTTAACTCTAAGGATTGAGAAAGAACACCACAAGCTTTCAGGCAGAAGAAAAGTCACATGGCCTAAAGGAGGAAAGAAAACCGAGCAACACTGTGCTTAGACTCGTCCTCGACACAGCTCTGTATCAGAGACGAGTTTCGTGGTAGCTTTAGGAGATTATGAGAGCCCTGATGTTTGTTCCCAGTAAAGTTGTTCTTCATGTATAAATTCGACAAAAATTTCTTTAAAAAAAATCAGTGAGGCAGGGTGCAGTGGCTCGTGCGTGTAATCCAAACACTTTGGGAGGCCGAGGTGGGTAGATCACGAGGTCAGGAGATCGAGACCATCCTGGCCAACATGTTGAAACCCCGTCTCTATTAAAATACAAAAAATTATCCGAGTGTGGTGGCTCACACCTGTGGTCCCAGCTACTTGGGAGGTGGAGGCAAGGAATTGCTTGAACCCAGGAGGCAGAGTTTGCAGTGAGCTGAGATTTAATAATATGGATGGCCTGGGTGACAGAGCAAGATTCCGTCTCAGAAAAAAAAAAAATTCAATGAATCCCCTCTGAAAAAAACTAGTAAGCCATATTTGAAATGATTGCAAATAAAGACTTCAGACAAAGGGAAGGTATTGTGACAGAGGTGGCAGTAAGCACTGAAATGCGGAACTAAGGGTAAACAGCTCTATACTTCTATTTATGCGACCCTGTAAGGTCAACCATTTGAAAGAAGAGACTGGGAAGTACAATTTTGAAATACTATCTAATATACAGAGACAAAAATTCCTGGGTTTATCAATAAAAGGAAGAGGAATTTCCAATGTCAGATCGTCTAGTCTTTCCTCCACTGTTTTGACATAGAATTTTGGTAGAATTATTTCACTCTAAAATGTTGTTCCTGAAGTTGAAAAGAAAATGTAATGCTATCTATCCATATTATTAAAGCTGTAAAATTAGTCACTGTGTAAGGACAAATTAGATAGCTCTGAAACTATCACAAGCTGAAAAAACACTGAACAGAAAGCAAAAGATACAACAGAAAGAAACAGAAAATATTTCATCTTGACCAAAAAGAATGAGGAACACCAATAACTTAATATGTGAAAATCTATTAACATAATTCACTATGTTGACAGATTTATGAAGAAACCATACAGTTATCTCAGTAGATGCAGGAAGAAAATTCAATTAAATTTAATACTCATGTGATCAAATAACTCTTGGTAAACTAATAAGGGAACAATCTTAATCCGATAAAAAAAAGGCTCAACAAAATTAGACATCGTCTCATTTGAGTGGTGAAACATTAGAAGCATTATTTTGTTTTTTGAACAAAAAAGTTGTCTATTACAATTGTTTTAATTAATAAATATTATACGAAAATTCTAAAAACTATCAGTTAAAGAAAACAATCCCCCCCTTAAAAATTTTCAAATGAAATAAAATATACAGAGAGAAGAATTGGAAAGAAACACAGATAGTATTTCCAGCAACGATGAATTGGAAAATGTAATTATAAAAGTTTCTGCCAACCATTAAGCAAAAGTTACAAGTATCTGGGCATAAATCTAACACAATGCAAGTATGATTTTTATTGAGAAAATTATAACAATTTAAAAGTAACTAAATAAGTGGAACTTTGTTCTGGATTTACAAGTGGGAAGACAACCTTAAAACGATATCAAGTCTCTCTGAATTAACTTACGATGAAGTCTATGCAATTCCAGTCAAAACCCTGCAAGGTTGTTAATAAAACTTGACATTAGCCTTTATCATAAAATCCCTTTGAAAGAGTAAAGGTCTACAGATAGTGAAGCTATGTCCTAAAGAAGGATGTTGGCTGGGAGACTGCCTGACCATTGATCCCGGCTTTATAAGATTACAGTAATTAGAACAGGATGACATCAACACATGGGATAAACAGAGACCAAGGATACAGCTTTGAGGGCTCAGAAGCTGGTCCATGTATACTTAGGTTAAAAAGTAAAGCTTTATGCTTCGTGGGAGAAAGAACAAGATGACAGTCAATGTTGGTAAAGACGTGGAGGGAAGATGAGTCTTCTGCCCTGTGTATGGGGGTTGGGGAAGGGGGATGGGGAAATGTAAATGAGACAATTTCTTAGAAGATGGTTTGTCTCTTGTGGTGAAGCTGATGATGGCAATAGCCAATAGCCTACACTGCTACATTTTACTAATTTGGGATATAGTCCACAGAAAAATCTCATATGTCAGCATGTTTATTAGAGCATTATTTATAAAAAGGAATGTTAGAAAAAAACCCAAACTGTCCATACCTGGGAAAATGGATAAGTTTTGACATATTTATAGAATACTGCACAGTAATTATTCTGAAAATGTAAGTCTTAATATGTCTACATGGAGAACAGAATGAGGACAGAAATTTCAACTGAATGGATGACAGCAATCCTTTGAGAAGAAATAATATTCAAAGGAAAACTTGGAAATGGAGTTGAATGTTGAAAACTGGTACCTGCATTCCTCTTGGGGAGAAATTTGTCTCTGTTTAGGGAGAATGGGCTTAGTCAACTCAGATTCAGAAGGAAGAACCAGGAAATACATTCCGGAGTAAAAGATACCTGAAAGAGGGTACCCCATGTTATTCAACTCTGATTAACTTAGGACCATGAGACTGAAGAAAACGTTTGCTTAAAAGTTGAATATTCTAGTTCAAAGATTTTAATGTTTTCAAATTTTACAAGTATCATGTATTACCTTTGTAATTAAGAAAAATAATTATTAAGAAGTTTCACTTATACTAGGAATCAGATAAATGCAAATCATGACAATGAAATGCCGTTTTATACAAAATACACTGTCAAAGATTGAATTAAAATGATAAGGCCCCTTACTGAAGAGTGTTTAGGGAAGTCAATACTGCCTTACTACTTGTAGAATGTAAACCAGTATGGATTATCTGGAGCGCATCTGGGAGTCAGACCCCCTACGTTCTAGTTCTACTTTAAGTAAATTATCCTCAGCTAAGATCAGAGATGTGCAAAATTGTTTACATACAAGGATGTGTGTTGTTTCTTAAGATGTAAATGTAAAATATAGGAAATCTCTGTATGCTCAATAATAGTAATGCATGTAAATAAACTACATCATGATGGAATACTACTCAAATGTTCAAATAAATTTTTCAAAAAAGATTTAGTTTCATGGGAAAATGTTTGAGATATATTGTTAAGCTTAAAAAGTTGATTTCAAAGTGGTATTATGGTTTATCTCCTACTTTTTGTATATGACTACATACACAAGCATATAGAGGGAAGGGACAGATGGAAAGACAGACAGGGAATGAGAGAGAGAGAGAGAAAAAATAAATGCATAGGAGAAAATAGACCTAAATGTTAAATGCACTAACTTCTGGATCTCTAGCATAGTTTCTGTATTTTCCCATCTTTGTACATGTGCATATATTACTTTGATAGTGATTTCAAAATGCAAGGCAGAATATATGGGGAGAGGATGGAGAGCAATCTCTGCAGACCCTTCACCCACTCTGGGAAGCCCATCTAGCTTCTGGAGCCAGAGCAGCCCAGGCTTCAGGTCATGTGACTAGTGGCCAACAGAATCAGACTCCTTCTGGTCCAGTTTCTTTTCATTGACTCCGGTGCCAGATGGCCAAAGTAATTTAGAATTCATCCCTTGGAATCCAGCCTTTGTGCTGCACAGCAATTTGGAAGTACTGAAGAAAAGAAAATGTTTTTTTAGGATATATGTATATATGTATATGTGTGTGTGTGTGTGTGTGTGTGTGTGTGTGTGTGTGTGTGTGTATGCAAACAAATAAAGGAATCAAAAACATCGTTGGGTCATACAGTTGTCAGGTTCATCCCCATGATCACGCATGGCCCAGATAAGTAGCTGTGCAAATGCATCACGTGATGTTCAGATTCTTCTTGACGAGCAGTAGGAGTAAATTAAAATCCCACCAGGGCTTGAACTACAAATGAACTACTGGGGAGGAATATCATTTTTGTTGTGAAAATAAAGGCACTAATTTGATAAGGAGATTAAGGGAGTGGATTGAGGGGAAGGGAGGTTTCCTTGTTAAAAATTTACCGTTGTTAATGGAATTCATTAATCACTCCCATCTGGTCTTTCTGGCTGTGAAAACAGCAAACCAAGAAGGAAAATTATGGAGGTCTTAATGCCTCCAGGACGTCCTTATGCTTTTTAAGGAATATGGACAGTTAGCCTTTATGTTTTAGCGAAGACAAAGCTTTATTAAAATACGAAGTTGAATATATGTTTGTATAAAGTCACGTAGACGCTATCCCAGTGACTGAGTACGGCACACCCAGTGCTTCTGGAAATAGAGTGAGCTCAGTGCAGAGACCTTAAGCCGGGAGGAGGCCGCGCACTCCTGCTCGCTCTTTCGCATAACCTTCCTCCCGGTAGCAAGTTGACAGCAGGTTTGCTGATGATAAGATTTTTATTTCCTAACTCTCCTGGCCATCTGTCCAGTTACATGTGATGAGTCTTCCATAGCTACCCTGGGATTTCTGGAGTCATAGTAATTTCCCAAAACATGTCTTTTTTTTTTTTTTTTTTTTTCAGGAAATCCAGGAGAGGAAAGACTAATTTATTTGAAGTTATAAATATACATTGTAAAAACATCAGATAAGGAAATGTTTTAGTAGGTAAAAAGAGTTTCTTTTTTCAGCACATCTGAGCACCTGCTCTGCGCCTCTGTCAGGACTGAGGTTAGAGACAGTGGCAGATAGATACTCCTCCCCCAGTCTCAGAAATTTAGTGTCAGGGACCTCCAGAAGGGCAGTTCAACACGGGAAGTATTTAGAGCAGCCACAGGTACAAAATACTCTTGGAGCTCATTAATTCCACCCCAGCTGTCAGGGACATGATAGTTATTAGAGATATTGACAAACATTCTTTTCCAGAGCGCAGCTTCGCTTCTCTGCTCCCATGTAGGCTGGGTGTGGCTGTGGACCTGCCTTGCCATGGCGATCAAGGTGGCTCCTCCTTCAATCAGGGTTCCAGAGAGATTGAGAAAGACAGCGTCACTGTTGACCATGCTGGACACGTAGCAGGAGGGGAAAAACAAGCAGCTGTTGTACACCACTGAGAGATCTGGGGGCTGTTGGTGCTGATTAATACGAGGAGTGATTTGGAGAGTTGAGCCCGGTACTGCCGTGCAGGGAGAGTAGGAGCAGGGAGAGCAGAGGCTCAAAGATGCAGAGACGTTTTCTTCTGCCCTGACTACTCCTCCTCCTGTCCTTGCCTGCTCCACATCTCCTTGCCTCTTCCCTGATTACTGGCTCAACATGGTGTGCTGACCCCAGCCCCGTCTCTCCTACCCCACTGATCTACCCAGCGAGGCGTGAACGCGTGTGCCCTCAAAGGCACGTACAAGTTTATTCATGGCACCATTCATGGTATTGACAACTAGAACCCCACACACCCACTGACCGTTGTACCTGCTTCTCAAATATGCAGCATAGAGCTCCTGGAGAGTATTTTCTCAGGTGAAGAAAATGAGGTGTGGGTTTGTTATTTGGTGCCCTGGTCTCACAACGCGGGTTACAGAGCAGGCCAGAGACCCTACAGACATAGCCATCCACCTTCAGACCTGTAGATTTCTCTTATTTCCTTATCTCCATTCCAAATTATGTGTACAGGAAAATGTGGAAGCAATTTTGAAAGTCAAATATAGTTAGTAGTATAGATGAGTACATTGGAGCACACACAGACATACACACACGTACACACAATGGGAAACCATATAGCAATGAAAAGAAATAAACCACTGATATGCAGCAACATGGATGAATATCACAGACACAGTACTACAAAGAGATAGAAGTCACAAGAAGAGAATACAGGTTCCGTTTGCACAAAGTTTAAACTAGGTCAAAGAAAACCCAAAACCAAACAACAACAAAAAACCCTACGATGTGAGAAGCCAGAAGAGCAGCTCCTGTGGGCAGAGGAAGGCGGGTGGTGAGTGGCGGGGGGACAAGAAGGGCTCTTCCGAGGCCAAGAATGGTCTGCGTTTTGATCCAGTGTGGGGGGTAAATGTGTGCCTTCACCATGTGAAAACTCATCAAACTGTATACTTTGGATTTGTTTACTAAGTTTTATACTGCAATTAAGTTTCTTAAAATAGATCCTTCAAAGGAATTTTCAGCTAGAAATAGACAATATATTTCAATTAGCCTTGCACTAAAACTACTGTTTAGGTTTCCTTTAGCTGTGGATTATCTTTACCTTGCACTAGATCTATGAATTTGAACACAAAATGAGCCACCCTCACTGGTAAGTCTCCAGCAGACGCCTGTCTGGGTGTGTGGGCTCCACCTGTGAGGTAAGTGCAAGGGGAGATGGTGCGGCCAGTCAGGTGGGCAAGAAGGGGCAGCGACCTGGTCCTCAGAAGCCAGTGCTCCCACCCAAGCTCTTCTCCTTGGCTCTGAGAACCTCAGCAAAGAATCTAATCTCAATTTTCTCTTCTACGAATTGGAGTCCTTGGACATCAAAGTGAATTTGTGTGAAGGTCACATCACTGAGTGTGCATGCGGGCACTTTGAAAACCACAGACGTCTGTACTAATGGGCATGTTCTAAATCCAGCTCCAGAGACAGGTGGCCCATGAGCTCTGTGCTGCTCCTCCTCCCATCACACTTGAACCGCAGCATCTGCTCCTCTTTAACGAGCATATCTCCAGAGCGGGGCCCACGGAATAGAGTTGGGCACCCAGGGAAGGAGCAGGCATGGGCATCAGAAGGCGTTTCCATGCTGGTTGCTATGGTGACATTCAAATTCTCCCATCAGCAATTTTCAACCAGTTATACAAATTGAGGGTCCTATATCTGTTTCCCAAATATGCAGGATAAATTTTTTGGATAGTGTTTTCTTAGGTGAAGAAAATGAGGTGAGTACTTGTTTTAGTACCCAGAGAAGTTCTCACTACGTAAGTTACAGGGCTAGATAGAGACCTTACAGATGTAGCCATCCGCCTTCAGACCTGTAGATTCCTCTTACTTACTTATGTCCATCCAAATTATGTATACAGGAAAATATGGAAACAATTTTGAGAGGCAAACACCCCCTGTGATCCCACACCTCACACAAGTGGCCATATTCAGGTTGCATGCACCCTCCAGGATTTATCCACCCTCTGCAGATTTTATGCTAGTAACCAGTGTGCACATGGGACTTTATGTCTGGTGTTTTATAAAACACTATTATATATAACTCTATTATGGTCATATGTGATAGAATTCATAATAATCCTAAACATATCGGGAGACCAGCATTGTAAAAGTCTTAAGAGGAGGTTTGAAGACGACTACAAACAGATCAGCCAAGGCCATGTTAAAGAATTTCACTCCCTTTCCAAAACACCTTCAAAAGAAGCAACCAAGACGTCCTTCAGCAGATGAATGAACAAATAAACTGTGGCATGGCCAGGCAATGGAATATTACTCAGCATGATAAAGAAATGAGTTCTCAAGCCATTCAGAGATTATGCGTGTTACTCAGTGGAAGAAGTCAGTCTGATAAGACTACAGACTGTGTGATTTCAATTATGTGACATTCTGGCAAAAGCGAAACCATAGAGACAGGAAAAAGATTAGTGGTTTCCAGAGGCCGGTGGGGAAGGAGGAATAAATAGATCACAGAGGACTTTTAGGGTGGTGGAAATATTCTGTGTGATACTATAATGGTGGACACCTGCTGTCCTACAGTGGTCCAAACTCATACAATGTATGCCACCAAGCATGAGCCCCAGTGTGCACTGCGAACTGGGGTGATAGGAAGGCATGAGTGTAGGTTCACTGATTGTAACAAGTGTTCCACTCTGGTGGGGATTTTGATAACAGGGGAGATGGGGTGTGTGTGCGTGTGTGTGTGTGTGTGTGTGTGTGTGTGTGTGTGTGTGTGTGTAGGGGGATGGGGTAAAAAGAAATCTCTGTACTTTCTGCCCAATATGGCCTTGAGCCTAAACTGTTGTAGAAAATAAAATCTGTTAGCAAACAAATGAGCAAAGCCTTCTGTGGTTCTGCTTTGCTCTAGAATAAGACCAGACTTTCAGGCCAGATGGTGCCTCCAGCCACCTCCCCAAGTGCAGTCCCTCCCTCTGCCTCAGCTGGGACCCCGTGGCTCTTCCTCAGCTCACAGAACACTCCAGCCTCCTCCTCCTGTCCTGGCACCTTCCTCAAACTTCACCTCCAGTGTCACTGCCTCCAGGAGGAGGCGCCCTTCACTCCCACCCATGCAGGCTCAAGAATGGTTGCAGGTGCACTCACAGGAACCAGGACTTCCTTTCCTGCTGGCGCGATATGGCTTGGCTCTTTGTCCCCTCCAAACGTCATGCTGAAATGTGCCCCCCACTGTTGGAGGCGGGGCCTGGGGAGGTGTTGGATCATGGGGGCAGATCCCTCATGAAGTGCTTGGGCCATCGCCATGGTGATAAATGAGGTCTCACTCTGTGAGTTCACAGGAGGCTGGCACCTCCCTCTCTCTCTTGATCCTGCTTTGGCCTAGTGCGATGCTGGCTCCTCCTTCACCTTGTATCATGATTAGAAGCTTCCTGAGGCCCCCCAGAAGCAGACACTGGTGCCATGCCTCTTATACAGCCTACAAAGCCATGCGCCAAGTAAATCTCTTTTCTTCATAAATTACACAATCTCAGGTATTCCTCTATTGCAATGTGAACGAACTACTATAGTGCGTCACCATGGGTAACTCCATAGTTATCTGTGCGATCATCATACAGGACGAGGATGTGCTGTCTACTAGCAGATGGGAAGCTGCCCTGCCTGAATCCCTAACCCTTTGCTCAGGTCTAATAGACATTCAATACAAGGTGACAGAATTGCACAGTCAGCTCCTCACCCCAACGTGAGAATTTTTTTGTATTGTTTTCTTCCAGTCTTTGTCCACATGCATATTGAAACTGTACAAACCCAAAATTAATATAGTCATCATTTTATGTTACGGAGCCCTTTTAAAATAAAAACCCCCATGAGTATACATAGTTTATCACCTGATGTCTTCCCATCAATCAGTGGCAAGCTTGCTGAGTGAGGTCAAGCTCTTCAAAATCACAAGGAACGCTGCCGGCCAGGCTGAGGGCTCATGTGGTGGGACGAGAGGGAGAGGCCACAGGACCTGCTTGGTCCCTAGAGGTGCCCAGAGCACACTCTGCCTGTTCTGTGAACACCCAAGCCCATTCTTTCTGCTGGGAGAGTAACAGGAGGGCTGAGATTCATTTCTGGTCCCCGTGGCGCTTACATCTCGGATGCCATTGGCACAGTGTCTGTGGACCAGCTGATTTCACTTAATTTCCTTCAAACAAACCGACAGGATTTATGATAGCAAGTCATAAATTGTACATGTACCCCCTCATCAAGTGGATGCTTCAATAGTTGCTTGGAGGAGAGCCTGAATTTGAGGGTGACCTTCTTTGTGGGTGACGTGGTATAGAAAATAAGCACTGTTCAAGTATCTATGTGCTCAAAACCGGTGAACACAGAGCTCTTCTGTACAGAACCTGGAGTTGCCCCACGTGATGGGCCGTTAAGCCCTGGTTGAAGCCACCACTCTTTGGAGGACATGCTCCCTCCTCACTTCTCTGCTCCACTTTTCTCCCTCCCTCCCTCCCTCCCTCATCCCCACTCTCTTATGAAGACCAGACACAGAGAGATGCTAGCAAGTGGTGCAACCTGCTGTTTATCTGCCTGTCATCTTCATCAGTAACTTCGGACCAACCTGGAAATCCCAAGGCACTGCTCTAGGGGCCTACGAGAAGCATGTGTGGTCTCCAGTTAAACTTGCCAACAGAAAAAGAAAAGAGCTTTGGCATACTCGGGGGGCAGTTGAGACAGAAGCTGACGTCGATCCCAGCACGTCTAGAGGAAAATCCATTTGGCATCAGGCTGAGAGACTTGCCGTAATGAGGATTTTCTGTTCAGGATTTCAGAACAGCATGTTTCTCTCTCTCACTCTCTGGCTTCAGCTTCTTTTCCACAGGCCTCATCACTTCACCAGCAGCATTGGTCTTTGCCTTCCAAAGTGCCCTTGTTTCTGTTCCCTCAGGGGAGAGCATAATTAATAAATCAGAACTTTGTGCTGTGCAGAAGATGTGCTGTGGTGTTAGGTCTGCTCCAGACGTGCCGACCTGAAGCCCAGTCACCCCAAGCATCCTCAGAGCCTGATGAAAATTAAAAAAAAAAAAAAAAAAAAAAGGCAAAGCAAAGCATGCAAGCGCAGGGCCAGGCTTGAACACTCAACACCAGATCATGGATTTAATGACTATTTCCCCAGGACACGGCGGACTGTTGGCCTGGGATACATGGTGGGTTGTTTTGGCCTGATGCAGACAGTCTTGAATATCAGATTCAGTTTGTGCAATCAACCGAATGGCTGCCTCACCTCTCCCTCCCTCTCCACAATGCCTTTTCTTCTCCCAGTTCTTCACTCCATTCCAAGTGGGAGGGGGTAATGGCCAGAACACGAGCTTTGGCATCAGAAGGTCTTGGGTGTACACCCCCTGGGTGATTTACCAACACAGTCACCCTGGGCTAGGCTCACCTCCCAGGAGCCCCAGCTTTCTTTGCAAAGTGGAGACTGTCTACCTTGATTGCCACACAGTCATTAGAGGACGGGAGTGGGGGGCCCTGAGGGAGCAGCCTGGCAAAAGTTACTACTCAGTAAGAGAAGCAAAAGTACTTCTTCAGTTTCTACTTTCTCCCCATTCTCTACACCTCAGATTAGAGCTCTTCTTAGGTAAGAGGCCAAGTCTTGTTCATTTTTGTTCCTGGAACATAAATGGATGCTGTGTAAATATTTACTGAGTTCACTCATCAGCTCAATGAATTCATTAAAAACCACCATTTGCTTGACAAGCAAACAAACATCCCGACTTCCAGCTACCCCAATACTTTTCATGGCATCCTGTTTGTATTTTCATCTCTGTTGATCTGCTTGCTTGCGTCTCACCCTTCCGCCCCAATTAGATTGTAAAGTTGATAGAAGAGCCCCCGGAACAGAGTGGGCACCACATCAGGACTGCTCCAATCAACAAACTGGCCATGGTTTTCATTTTTAATTCATAATTCTGGAACAGAAATAAATCGCTTTGCAAATGCCCTGTACAGAAAACACTCAGCCCTCATCTGTGATCTAAGCTCATCACCGATGTCTAAGCTTTGGGGGCAAGGAGAGGGTCGTGCCTGGAATATGGCACACAATCCGTCGTGTGTGTTCCTAAACTCATGAAAGAGCCACTGCCACTTGTGTCCATTGTTAACCTGACCCCTTCTTTACATGGATTTGCCTTAGAAAAGTCTTCTCCAGACATCAACTGGCACTTAACAGAAAAGAGGGAAAATGGGGATAGTATGGCATCACTTCTTACGTCTGCCTGGAAAGGCCATGGAGGATGAACTGAGTATGAGGCCAACAGAAGAAAATCGAAGGCTCACAGCTGATGAGGTTGTTAATTGGAATAAGGTCCTGGAGGACTATTTGGCAATTTGCAGCAAAATCCATTTAAAGTGGCATACATCTGGACCCAGAGTTCCTCCTGTTAGGTATTTATTCCAGGGATTCAGCAAATAGGAGCAAAAATTTCGTGAGGGGAGGGTCATGGCTCCTGGTTAAAAGAGGAGTGCATGAGCTGGCATGAGCTGGCATGAGCTGGCATATTTCTTCCTTTGTAAGGACTATTTTGCGGCTTGGCACGTTGGCTCATACCTATAATCCCAGCACTTTGGGAGGCCGAGGCCAGTGGGTCACCTGCAATCAGGAGTTCAAGACCAGCCTGGCTAACATGGTAAAACTCTGTCTCTGCTAAAAATACAAAAATCAGCTGGACGTTGTGGCACACCCCTGTAGTCCCAGCTACTCCGTAGGCTGAGGCAGGAGAATCACTTGAACCCAGGAGGCAGAGGTTGTAGTGAGCCAAAATCACACCACTGCACTTTAGGCTGGGTGACAGAGTGAGACTCCATCTCAAAAAAAAAAAAAAGAACTGCATTTTGGACCACTGCGTTCTGTTGAATCGTCCTCCAGAGTCTCCCTGATGGTGGTTGGCTCTAGACCATTGGGATTGTAGGTAATAGTTTCCTTGGCTTGTCTACAGTTTTTGTATTTTTTAGAGCAAAAGTCTATTACAAGCAAAACAAAAGTTAAGTGTATGAAAGGAGCTGGATCTTTTAGGACACAAAGTTACCCTTTGGCACAGGCACTATTGACAAACTACACATTAATCAGAACATACTCTGAATGACTGTAGGATACATAGTGGCAGATCCTAAACAAAGAATAGTAAATATTTACGTGAGGCTGAGGCCAGTGGGGAGGCGCATGCATGACAGGGAAGCCCAGGGCCAGCACAGGCATTTTATGATTACATAGAATGCGGAGGAGGGAAATTATTTAGGAAGATGGTGGGGAGGTGAGGAGGTAGGGCAGGGGGACAAGGGAAAGAAATGTTTTATTCAGAAGGAGGGTTGCATTTGAAGATCAGGATGGAGCCTGTTTATTTTAAGGATTTCCTATGATTTTTCTAAATCTTGCTGTTTCCTTTTAGAATGGAGATGACTCCAGGCCTGACTTCCCTGACTCCTGCCTTAATATCCTCAAAGCCCTGGCCAGGCACAGTGTCTCATGCCTGTAATCCCAGCACTTTGGGAGGCCAAGGTGGGTGGATCACCTGAGGTCAGGAGTTTAAGACCAACCTGACCAACATGGTCTATTTTGCCTCACAAAAATTAGCTCGGCATGATGGTGTGTGCCTGTAATCACAGCTACTCAGGAGGCTGAGGCAGGAGAATTGTTTGAGCCTGGGAGGTGGAGGTTGCAGTGAGCTGAGATCTGAACTTTGCACTCCAGCCTGGACAACAGAGCAAGACTCCATCTCAAAACAAATGAACAAAATGTCCTCAAAGCTCTGAAGTGAGCAGCCCGGTGGGAGCTGCTTTGTGGCAAGCTGGCAGCTGTGCAGCCCAGACTGTGCCAGGTTCTGTGCCATGCCTGGGCAGGCCCCCTGGTCAGTCGCAGTGCTTTGGCTGACTTAGATGTGTAGCCTGAGGGTACTAAGAAATTAGATACAGAGGCAGTGTTTCAAAATACCATCCACTTTTAAAAAGCCCCAAAACTTCCTTCATACTTCTTTTCAGTTTAAAGGTCATCTTCTTATCAAAAACATCTTACTTGTGATGACTGGAGCGTAATAGATGTGTAAAAACTACTTGCAGAATGAATAAATGAAAGAGCTTATGAATGAATGAACGCAGCTTAAAATGATTATCAGTGTTTTGCAGACAGTCCTCTTCTGTCCGTAAAAGTATATAGTGGACCGTTACCCTGTGGATTACACTTTGAAAATTAGACCCACATTTTTTGAGTTCCTGTCTGAGGCCCCATCTGTGGTTACATTCTCGGTAGGAATGAGAACACACACGCTGGATACCTGCAGATGGGGATGGTGCGTTTCAAGGTTAATGTTAACATGGTGTGAACCACAGTCTCGAGGACTAGAGAAGCCAGTGTGGCTACAGGGGCCGAGAAGACTTAGTAAAAGAGGTGAACTGGAGGTGGCTTCATAAGATTGGCAGGATTTGGGGAGCCACTAGGAGGAAGAAACCCAAGGATGGGGTAGAGTGACCACAGGTGACCACATTGGGTGATTGGAGAGGAGCTGGGTCAGAGTGTGTGCCATGACGTGGGAGTGAGACATGCCACTCCCTTCATTTTTCCAGGTCAGATCAAGCTCTGGAGTTGATGAGAAATGGGAACCCGGCCATGCATTCTCATGCTCCCACCCTCCCTAAGGTTGGCTCCAGAAGACCATGGCTCTGGTGGTTTTGTCCAAGGCTGGCCGGTCCATAGTGTGGCCGCCTTCCTTCCAGCCGCACAGCAGCTGCCCTTCAGCCGCCTCTCCAGCATGACATGGCACAGTCCACTGCGGTGGGCCTCGGTGCTCCTCTGTGTCCACCTCCAGACACCCTGCAGGTGTCGAAACCCCCAATGAAGACACAGAAGGCTGCTTTCCTCCCTGCTCCCACACGCTCACTCAGGCTTGGCCTCTCTATCCTTCCCTTGCCCTTGAGTGGGCCAGGATCCTTTCCATCCAGCTTCCATGCGCTTGCTGGAATCCTTTCTGAATCCTCCTAGAAAGGTTTTGCTTCTTCTCTTTGCCTCGCAGTTGATCACCTCCCCCTTGGAAGCCCTCTCTGGACCCAGCATCCCGCATGTTCCCTCTTATGAGATTAGATGCCTGCCTACCCACTGCCCATCTGTTCCTTTGCCATATGTACAGCTCCGAGGTCAGGAATTGTGGATGAATCGGCCCCGATTGTATCCCAAGCACCAAGCCCAGGGTCAGGAGTGGAGGAGCTACAGCATAGAGCAGTGGAGAGGAGGACATAAAATACCATCAGCCAGGTACGTGGGGGACAAGTCAGAACCCAGAGGCGCTCCCAGGGAGGAGATGGTGGGGCCTGCAGCTCGTGTTTATTGAGCATTCACTACAGCCACGCGCTCCTCCAGATACTTGAAATCCGCCCCCACCATGATGAGGCAGTTCCCACCGTTCTCCTCCCTGTGCAATTTAGGGAGCAGTCACTAGCAGACGCTAAGTCACGGCCCAAGGCTCCCATCCTCTGAGTGGCTGATGCCCGTTTGTCTCCCAATCTGTCCTAGACTGGGCCGTGGGGACCTGCATGAGGTGCTGGTGGCAGCTAGAGAGCAGAGCAGAGCTGGAGAGCAGAGCTGGTGGGAGGAACCCCTCACGCAGGGAGCAGGTGGTGCTGGCAGCCGCAGGCAGGTGTGGGGCCCCTCCAGCCCCGGCTTCTGTTTCCCCCAGGAGGTGAAGACCGTGCTCAGTGAGCAGCAGGATGGGGCAGGCATGGGCAGGAGATGTGAGGGAATGACGATGCAGATAACCACAGTAACAGCCAGTGCTTACACAGGGAGTGACCACTGGCCCCGTTTGCCCAAAACCATCTGTCAACTCAGGGTGGCTGCATGAGTCCCCTTCCCCTTCCTCATTCCTGTTTCACGCTGGGTGCTGGGCTCTGCTCACGCACCTCTCGTGCACGTTCCACGTCACCTCGCTTGTCCACCCTGAGCCATGGGTGCAAGGGCCTGTGTGGAGCATGAAGGGTGGGTGAGGGGTGGGTGAGCCGCGTTGACGACCCTCTCAAGGCTGCAGATCCTGGATGTGCAGTGGCCCCAGAATGACCACAAGCCCACAGTGAATGCTTCAGCACCACTTGGCCCACAGGGTGGATGGGGGTCCTGAAGGACCCCAATGCAGGCTGCAAGCCCAGCAGGATAAGGACTTGGTAAAGGAAGAGAGGAATTTAGAGACATATCAAGCCCTTCCCTCTCTTGCCTTCTGGCTGGGTAGCTACTGGTCACACCAGCCGCAAGACGGATCCACAAACAGAACCACCATTTATAGCATCTTTCCTGTTTTCAGATTATCTGTGACTCTGATAAAATTAACAAGGTGGGGATTCATGGGCAGCTCTGACTTCCTGTCTCCCGTGCGCTGTGGTGAAGGCCGATCATCACATGTGCTGCAGAGAGTTTTGTGGAGCCCACAGTGAAGACACTTCATATGTATGTATATAAACTCTGTGTGTGTGTGCGTGTGTGTGTGTGTGTATTTTTTTTTCTAAAGACCAATGACTTCGACAGGGATGAGGTTGAACAAACATTTATTTATCGCCTGTTTTCATAGGGCAAACGGAGAAGCAGTTTTATGCTCAGGGAAAAGAATGGATTTAAAAGTCTTGGGATATTGTTACTAAGTCCCGCTCAGTGCTGTGTTATTAACCAGATGGTGAACGTCTCGTTTAAATGTCCTGTATTGAACATCTGGGGAAGCTGTTTCTGGGCCGTGTTTTTGCTCCTTGCTCCCTGCGACCGGGGTGATTCTGTTGTGGCGGATGTTGTTGCTGTTAACTTGCAAGTGCTCCCAGTTCAGACCCCGTCCTGCGGTTTAATCTGTGTCTGCAGGATGACAATGAGCTGCCATTTACGAGAAATGCAGTTGCAGATTTTAGAGGTCCCAGCATTCCTTTCAATGTCTACAGTTTATAGTTTCTGGAAAAGATGTGAATTTGTTGGGTAAATGTTGCTCATTTGCATTTCATGGTGCAACTGCACTGCACATGTGTGACCTCACTGAGGAGCGTGGGCCATGAAGTTACGGCCACCGCTGAAGATCGGTGCCCCGATAGATGGCAAGCAACAGCAAGCACAGCAGGGAGCGATTTTATGTGATTCTTCCAATTTTTTCATGTCTTTTGCGGCAACATATAAAATTCTGACTACCAAATTTAAAACTGAAAAAGGAAACAGGCTGGGTGCAGTGGCTCATCATGCCTGTAATTCCAGTGTTTTGGGAGGCCAAGGTGGGTGGATCTCTTGAGACTGGGAGTTAGAGACAAGCCTGGCCAATATGGTGAAACCCCTGTATCAACTAAAAATGCAAAAATTAGCCAGCCATGGTGGCGTGCACCTGGAATCCCAGCTACTTGGGAGGCTGACGCAGGAAAATAGCTTGAACCTGAGAAGCAAAGCCAAGGTTGCAGTGAGCCAAGATCGCGCCATTGCACTCCAGCCTAGACATCTCAGTGAGACTCTGTCTCACACGCTCACAAAGGGAAACAGTTCTCATTAAGACAGGATTCTTGTTAGTCGTGGAAAGAGGAACAGTCTCCTTCACCTATTTCTCTGTTGAGGGCAGCCTGAGCGTGCGACGGTCCTGTGACTCACCTTCATTTCGGATCCTGTGCCTGGCTCGGGCTCCACACTCTTCCATGGGGGAGTCCACATGTGGAAAATGCAGTCATTTCTTTTACTCACAATTCTCCCTCTAGATGCAAACACGTCTCTGTGGGGAAGAGCAAGGCTCCCGCAGAAAGGAGATCAGATGGATCAGGGATCCCACAGACTGAGCCTTCGGCCTGATCTGGGCACCCTTGGGAGAGACCCCTCCACACAAATGTTCCCTGCAAGGAAAACACTCCTGTCTCACTTTCTTCAACTCAGCTATGACCTCCTTTCCTGGTGAGGAACTGCAGGAAGAGAGTGTGTGTGTGTGTGTGTGTGTGTGTGTGTGTGTGTGTGTGCACGCGCGTGTGCATGCACGCATGTGCATGATCTGATATGAACTATGTAGCCTCTTCCTTCCCAGGTCAGCTCCTCACTGTGTCCCCAGATGGGGCTTTAACCCGTGAGTGCCCTGACTGATGGCGCTGTTGCCCTCTGCCCTGCTCACCTGGCCCCTTCCCCAGCTCTATCTCCTCAGGGACAGGGTCACACCAGGGTGACAGCATCAGCCTCCCAGCTTCCCAGCTGGCCTTTCCTCCTTCTGCAGGGGTTCAGCCACAGACCCTGCCTGTACACCATAGCCAAAAACAGTTCTTTGAGGACTACAGCCTCTCAAGAAACTGACGCTTAATGACGCAGAATTCTGCGTTTCCTGCCCGATGCTTGTCATCGTCTTCCTTCCCGGCGCCCCCGACACCGACCTGGATCTCTACCCCGGAAACTCAAAACCCATTTTCGCCACACCATCACACTCGCCTTGCTTAGCTCCCCTAACCCAGGTCCCCATTCCTCTGCACCTGTGTCCACCACCCAGAGCCCCTCCCGTTAAGTCGCCTCCTCCATCTCACCTTCTCCCAACCCCTTTGGCCCACACATCTTTGAACTTTTACAGAATTTGCATCTGTAACAAATTAGTTGCTATTTAATTATGTTCTGCCATGTTATTCCTGTTGAACTTGGCCGAGAACTGTGCCCTCCTTGAAGGCAGAAACTGTCTTTGTTGTTCTGTGTTCCCCGGCCCCAGAGCGTGTCTGCAGGAAAGGGCTTTCAAGCTCAGGTCATGGAGCTCCACACAACTGCACTCTTGCTTCTGTTTTTCCAAGCTGATCTTTTTAAAAAAAAAAACTTAAATGAATTTATTATTAAAATAACTTTTATCACCTCCAGAAATGGAAAACTGTATCATTTGCCATCAGTAGAAGTTGGCTGTAAAAGCAAATTCCGTGTAAACAGAAGGACGCAGTCGGGATCTGCTCTCAGTCTGAAACCTGCTCTTTCTCCCTTGGCCATGGAGCCTCCAAGTTCTAAAGACATACTAGGAGCAGACTACAGCTTTTCTTGTATCAGAAGAAGAGAGGGAAAAAGAAAACACCTCAAAAGTAAACAACTTCCTCACTCTGTGATTGGTGGTTGTTGAATCCAGTGAACAGGCATCATTGAAGGTCATACTCGGCCCACAGTTCAGGACCCTCTGGTACAGACTCCAAGAACTACCACTTACTGTATGAGTTCCAAGTAACAAATCCTGAGTATTACCTTATTTAACTCACCCCGAACAATTTTTTTCTCCATTCTTTTAAGCCCATTATTGCCCAGGCTTCCAGATGAGGAAACAGGCCTAGCAGGAGAAAGAGGCTTGACCACAACCACACAGTCGTAGGTGGCTGAGTCAGGATCCAGTGAGGATAAACAGTCATCCTAAGTTTTCGAAGAGAGAAGATTTAATTACAGGGACTTCCTGGATAGTAGAAGAACCAAGAAGTCGGACAAGGGACATTGAGGCAGCCCTGGTATCCACAGCATTAGGAAGGGGACAGTTACCAGAGTCCAGGATCAGACTCACTGGAGGGAAGCTGGCACCAGGGAGGGTCTTTGTGTCAGGAGCTGGCTTGTAGAAGGAAGGACACTCCAGGCAAGACAGCCCAACAAAGAGAGACAAGAAGCCTAGCCGGACTCCTGCACACACCCATGGCCCATCAGGGTTCCGATTGGCCCAGCCAAGTCAGAAGCCAGAGACATATGAACCTGGGCTCATAGTCTGCAGAGGCCAGACCCCCACGATACAGAGCAGAGCAGGGATAGGTGGGAAGAGGGGAGGTTCTCAGAGCACTAGGCATAGGCTCACCCAGGTAGTCTCATTCTGGGGTCTTCTCACTCACACACACCATGATGCAGCTGACTATTGGATGTCATAAGATAAGGGTTCATGTGTATTCATCCCCATTCCAAGAAGAGGTGGGCTCTTCCTGCTTTCTAGCTACCTGGAGCTACCTGGAGCTTTCTTTTAACGTCTAGGAAGTCCCTGCAAGTACGTTTTCCGTTTTAAAACTGTTTAAAGTTGTCTGAAGACAATTTTTTCCTCCATTCTTTTAAGCCCATTGAAAAGGTAGTGCACAGTATCCCAGAGTGAGGGAGGTGAGGCGGGAGTGCAGTTGTTTTTCTTGGGTTGAGAACAGATCTGAGGTCCATGGAGCACGTGGGTAGCGGTTACCTGTGTCTCACTCCCTGTATGCGTTCCCAGGAGGACGCCAGGTCTCCTCAGGGCTCTCGAATATATTTGAAAGGCTGAGGTCCCAGCATGAGACACTATCTCGTCCAAGGCTCCCAGCTCCACAGGAGCATAGGGCAGAAAGCTGCCAGACCACACACATAATGCAGGAATGGCCGAGACCCTTGTCCTGAGGGAGCAACAGGAAGCCTTGGAAGATGGGGAAGGGCCAGTAGCCATGAGGCTCAGTCCTCTCCTGCCTGATGGGTGGGATCTGTGGCGTCAGTCAGACTCATGTGAACACAATGAAGACAGGGTATTTGTCACCCATCTGATCATGGGGCTGAAATGCTCAGTTGGCGGTGATGCGGAAAGTGAGGGGGTGACATGAGGTCAGTCCCCCAATCTCAGCCAACCTGAGGGGCTTGCTTGAGTCTTGATGCCCAGAGATTGATGGATGTGAGTTCATGGAACACTCATGAGACCCAGAGCAGAAAGCAGGCCACCACCTTGATAAGACGTGTACATAATGCAAGACCAGACAGGGCCCATCCCGTACGACTCCCCTACCCAGGGAAGGACTGCCGCTGAGGGAGTGGCAGGTGAGAAGTAGACGAGGCAAGGGCTTCGACCTGACCACAGGAGGCTGTGGACCAAAGCCTCATTACCCTGAGAGCATAAATAATAAAAGTCTTGTGATCTCTCCCGCCTGGGGAAGGGCTTAGGATCACTTAGGATCAGTTCGATGGTTACACATTGACAGAGCACTTTTCTCTTCTAATTATTTCTTTCTACACCAACTTTAGGTTGCAGACAGGTCCCCAGGTCTGTGTCTTCTGTGACTTTGTTCAGCAAGCCAAGAAACATGAGTTTCTTGCCCTGAAAATACAAGCTGTACCATTTCCAAAGAAGCAGTCATCAGAAAAGAATACGGCGTGGTAGGAGTTTCATTCCAGCATCCAGAGTAAAGAAACAAGTTGTCAGCTTGCACCTCATTGAATAAATGTCTTCTGAGTCACAGACTACTTTTCCACTGAAGCCAACCTCCTTCTGAATTTCGTGGAAGGGTCTTGGCCACAAAGCTCAGTAGTATGTATCTCAGAAGGTGCCAAGACAGGGCCGCTGAAGTCCCTGAGGGTGGTGATGAGCACACAGTGCCACTGGTCCCCTGGCACTGGCTGGCCGTCGGAGTTCCCCCTCTGTATGTGCCACCGAGACCTGACCTAACAGGCTTACCCAGCCCTTGGAGAAATAGGAGGGGTTTGGGGCATGATTCTTATGACTTGGGCAATAATGAAGTATGGCAGGGGCCTTGACATTGTGCCTCCTGGAGCGACATTCTTAGACCCCTCAGAGTGGAAATGAAGCCCTCAGCCATGAGCAAAAACCACCCACGTTTTGATTTTAAGATGGTCCATGTCATTTGACATCACTCCTCTGTCCCATTGGGCAATTTCTTGGAAATGACCGAATTCTTGGGAATCTCTGGGTAATTGTGCTCACAAAGCTGATGCAGAGAAGTTAATGGGAATCTCAGGCGTGTACAGGAAAATAGTTAGGGTCGCGGTGCTGGCCTCACGGTCTAGGTGGAGGCTCTGGAACTGCCCTTGTCGTGTCTGTGAACCTTCACCTGCCTTAAGACCCTGGAATACAATTTGTCCTTTGCACTTTTAAAACCAGTATGCTTTTGTGGCTGGGAAGAGGAAAGCCAATTTGTTGGGGAAGAATTATTCAGAACTGTCTCCCAGGTCTCCAGGGACAAAGGAAGGCCATTTGCAATTTGAACAGAAGGCACTGAAAGGGCGCCTTTTAGATGAGAGATGTGAGAGGTCGGTGTGCTCTCAGTCTCCCCTCCATTTGCATTTTAACTGCCGCAAAGCCATTGTGAACAGGAAGGGCCCCGCCCCTGCGCACACTGGCCAGGCAGCTGGACGCTCTGCCCCATTGTTGGCAGGTGTTTCTGGGGGGCATCGCGGGTTCAAGGCTCTTGTTTCAGTTTCTTTTGGCATGTGTATCCTCTTTTTGAAGGAATTCGGTCTATTATTTGACTCATGCAAATAGAGAAACAGAATTCCAAACCATCAGCCTACTTATTAAATATTTACAACAAGTAACTGGGATGGAAATACCTGTTCTATAGGTGTGTCACGGGACGGATAAACCAAAACCTGCAAATACTTTTACGCACTCTATATAAAAGGCCCCACAAATGCTATGGAGTGGTGACAGAAATCGCTGTTTATGTTCTGCACATTGAGGACCACTGAAGCCAATCTCCAATGATGCTCTCAGCTCTCAGGTCACGGAATCCGATGTGGAAGACTGAGAACTGTACAAAGAGGTTTCAGTAAAGTACACGGACTTTCCATCCAGAAAATCCCATTTCATCAACAATTGTCTTGTTGAGAATGACAGAAAAGAAGTGTTAGGAAAAGGATACCCACAACTTAGAAAAATAAGGCAAAAAAAAAAAAAGCATCGTGCCCTCTTTCAAAGTCACACTAAACAGTGTCTAATAATCCAATGAACTTATATAATCCTGGAGCACCCCATCCCTGCTGTGGATTGAATTATGTCCTCCTGAGATTCATGTCTTAAAGCCCTAAACCCCATCTAAGGTGTGCCTGAAGCTCTAAAAGAATTATTTAAAGTTTGATTTAATATCAAGACTGGACATGGCAGTGAAACAACGTAGAGGAAGGAAAAGTTGCCAATTGTTTCTGTCTAGTAGACAACTGCATAATTTTCTCTCCAGTAGAAAACTTCATAACTAAACCCAAACGTCATGAATTAATTGATTATTTTTGATCCACAGGGCATGGCCAGTTTTGTTTCTAACCTGCAGGCTTGTAACTGCCCAGTGGGTTCACCTTGGCTGTTGCCTCGACGGAGCCAATTTATCAAGACAGAGGACTTGCAATGAAGAAAGAGTAATTCACATAAAGTCAGCTGTGCAGGAGACCGGAGTTTTATTATTACTCAAATCAGCCTCCCTGAGCATTCGGGGATCAGAGTTTTTAAAGATAATTTGGGCCAGGCGCAGTGGCTCACGCCTATAATCCCAGCACTTTGGGAGGCCGAGGCAGGTGGATCACGAGGTCAAGAGATCAAGACCATTCTGGTCAACATGGTGAAACTCCGTCTCTATTAAAAATACAAAAAATTAGCTGGGCACTATGGTACGTGCCTGTAATCCCAGCTACTCGGGAGGCTGAGGCAGGAGAATTGCCTGAACTCAGGAGGCGGAGGTTGCGGTGAGCCGAGATCGTGCCATTGCACTCCAGCCTGGGTAACAAGAGCGAAACTCCGTCTCAAAAAAAAAAAAGTTAGAAGCAAGATAGGGTCGATTAGGTCTGATCTCTTTCACTGTCATAATCTCCTCAGTTATAGTTTTTGCAAAGGCAGTTTTAAGCTTCCTCATCGTTTGTCCCCGTTGATCAGATCTGCTCGTCTCTTCCTGAGAACCTGCTTTCATCCTGCAGGTTCCCTCATTCAGGAGTTAAACATACCTTCAGAACATGCTCGCTAGGCATGGGTCTGAGTTATGCTTTATAAACTTGAGAGAATTGTACTCCAAAGGCTGCCTGGCAAAGTGTTTAGAAAATAGTGATACTCTTGATGCTAGATTTATAGCAACAGGCCCTAACTAGAGAAAGAGCTTTGACATATATCCCAACTGCCTCTCGGTGTGGAAAATGATGGGATGGAGCAGTCAATCCCCCAATCTCTGCCCAAGGGAATTGTGAAAAGCCACCCATGGTGTGTCAATCATTCCTTCAGGGTAGAGCACCCATTACAGCATGAACATTGTACACGCATTCAAAAATATTTTATGGGTAGCAGCTGAAAGGAATATCATTTCTCTTTTTTGAATGAGGGTGTAATCGTAGCTGGTCCTCCTGAGTTGTTCACGGAGTAATTCGTCAGTCATGGTTTCTCACTGACCTTTCCTCTTGAAGTTCTGTTATCCTAGAAGAAAAACCAAACAGAACATAGAAAGATAGCACAGTGAAGAATGCTGCTTCGGTCCTCTTTTACAGGAAACTTGACATTTTTTCCAGGAAACTCGACTTGTTTGTAGTGGCAGATATCAACGGGAGAGTCCCGGGAGCACAATGGCTGTAGGAAAGGAAGTCGTGCTGCCCGAGTCCTTTCAGAGCTTCACACGAAGACCTTGAGAGCTTTTCCCAGGGCTGCCCGGCTTATCCACCACAGCTGTATTATTTATAGGGTCAGAGAAAGTCAAAAGTATCATGAGTGTTCATGGATCAAACGGAGCCTCCTAAACCCTCGTTTTCCAAGATTCACTCGGAGACATCTGGGGTGTTTTCTGTACAAAGTGTTGGCTGCTTATAAGTTTAGTAGCCTTGTGATAAATAAGATACATAAGATACGTCTTCTCCTCTGAACTCTCCTAGAAGACGGTGGGAAAAGACAGGGAGCTACCGTCTCCCTAGGGACGTGCAATTATTCCGGCCAGCTTATGTGGTTGAGACCAGCAGTTTTACAATGAATCGCTTGACAGCCTGAATGGCCAGGCTAACCAAAGTGCACATCATACTGAGGCATCACACTTCAGGAGCTATCTGACCTTCCAGTTACATCTTTGAACGAAGAAACAACGGCTCCAGAAAAGCCTAGTGGAAACAGAGCGTGTTGTTTGAGAGGGACAGCTTACTAGCTGATCAGTGCTCAAGAATGAGAGAGAAGGGCACAGAGGAGAGAAGTGAGAGTAGGAAGAGGATTCCAGGGACCTCCACGTGGTGAAGAGCAGCGAAAACATGGGCCTTCTTTCCGTTGCTGTGATCCTGAAACAGGAAAGGTTCCCTCGTCCCCGTCGCGGGGCGTGTGATGAGGGTGTGACTAGCTTCTTCAGGGCCCCGCTGCTCACACCTCCAGTGGAGCACACAGACGGGCAAGCTGCGGGGCTCCAAAGCCACGGCAGTGTCTAGGGGTGAATGTTTACAGCTGAAGCCCCAGTGGGCGTGAGCTAAAGGGTGCTTTTATAGCTTAGCCGTCTGCAGGCGGCTCATGGTGATCAGCTCAATTAGACCCCTGCCTTATCAGAAGGACAGAGGGCTTTCTGATCCTGGTGTACTGGAAGAATTGGATCACACGTGGACTCGAACAATGAGTGAAAGGTTCTAATGACTGGAGGTAGCTCTCAGCAGGTGGGGGAGCCAGAAGGGAGATGGGTTTCCCTTGGAGATGGTCCACCCCGTGGCCCAACCCTTCTCTGACTGCCCCAGGCAAACTCTGCGTCACTCTGCCCGTCGGTGGCCTGCCACCTGCCGGTGCCAGTCAGTGTGCTCCTGCATGTCCAGCCACTTGCGTGTCTGCCTGCTAGGGTCTCAGGGTTTTTACAGGCACAAGATGGGGGCATGGCAGCCATGGTGGTCTTGGGAAATGCAACATTTGGGCAGGAAAACAGAAATGCCTGTCTTCACCCAGGTCCAGGACACAGGTAGAGCCCTAGCCAGGAGTCACGCCCTCCTCTCCCCAGCACTTCCCTTGCCACTTCCACATCGTTTATTTATTTGTATTTATTTTTGGTTTTTTGAGATGGAGTCTAGTTCTGTAACTCAGGCTGGAGTACAGTGGCACAATCTCAGCTCACTGCAACTTCTGCCTCCTGGGTTCAAGCCATTCTCCTGCCTTGGCTTCCTGAGTAGCTGGGATCACAGGTATGAGCCACCACACCCAGTTAATTTTTGTATTTTTAGTAGAGACAGCATTTCACCGTGTTGAACTCCTGACCTCAGGTGATCCGCCCACTCAAAGTGCTGGGATTACAGGCATGAGCCACTGTGCTGCCCAGCCCTTCCATACCATTTAAAGGAACCATGCACTTCCCTTCCAGCACTTCCTTCTGTATCAACTGGGGGTGGTGAGAGGGTAGAGACAGCACTGGGCAATGGCTGGCAGGATGGCTGAGAGAAGACAGGGAAGAAAATCTTATTTTCCAATTTTATCAAAACACTTCCAGTTTCACAAGAAATTCTTATTTTTATAATCTCTGATGATTAAATCTCTCTCTCTCTCTCTCTCTCTCTCTCTCTCTCTCTCTGTTTCTCTCTTCTCTTTCTCTCTCTGTCTCTCTTATTCAAGGAGCCCTTTTAGCTTCGGTCATCATGAGAGGGGCTTTGAAGTTAAAAGGTCCAGGTTCAAATGCCAATTTTGCCTCTTCCTAGCTGTGACACTGCAGCTAATTCACAGAACGTCTCCAGTCTCAGGTTCTTCATCTGTCAAGAGGAGGCAAGAGAGCTTTGTCCACTGGGTTTGGTGAGAATTGCACGTGCCTGGCCTGTGAGTGCTCAGTGAATGCTGGAAAGTGGCATTTAGTTGCACTGACCCACTAAAAAAAGCATCCAGATGTTTATTAGATGCAACCTGGCATTTCAGATGGGCTCAAATCTTTGTATTATTAGAGCTTCTAAATAAAGAATCCTGGCCTACTGCTAATGCTTTCACTGAAAGGATGTACTGTTAATATTGACATTGGCAATGGTATATTGCACCCAAAAGTAAACCTCTAGCACAGTGCATGGCATAGAGCAGAGGCTCCGTAGATGTGAGCTATACCTTCAACAGTATGTTTTAAATCTTCAGCCAGAACGCCAGCTGTGGATAGTCAACAACCCTGAGAAAAATACCAATTATGTGAAGTGCTGACAGCAATCTATGAGATGCCCCCTAAAGCTGGGGGCTCTAGGCAGAGGATTAGGGGAAATGGAGTAACATCTGCCTTGGGCAGAGCTTGAGACGTGGGAGGTAGGCACCCGATTTAACAGAGTAGGGCAAAGGGGGAAATCTTTCTCTAATACTATGTCAGAAATAAATTTTCCTTCTGATGGCTTAAATTGCCTTTTTCTTCTGTCTTTAATGATCTCCAAGCTATTGCTGAAACACATAAAACCCTCTAGATGACATTAAACTCATACAAAAATGTATACAACAATGAGCATTTACGAAATTACAAATCTTGTGAGATGTACCTATTCAAATCCTCACCTATTTGGCCTTTGTTAAGATTTTTATAAAGTGGACAAGAGAAGCAACAAAGGTATATTTCATGTAAATTGCTGGTGCAGCCTTCACTTCTGAGGCACTACCTGCTTTGAGCATTAAGGGTAAAAGTAAAACCACGAGTAGACAATTTTTTAGCAGGGCGCAGTGGCTCACACCTGTAATCCCAGCACTCTGGGAGGCTGAAGTGGGCGGATCATTTGCAGTCAGGAGTTCAAGGCCAGCTTGGGCAACATGGTGAAACCCCATCTCTACGAAAAATACAAAAATTAGCCAGGCATGATGGCGCACACCTGTAATCTCAGCCACTCTGGCGGCCGAGGCAGGAGAATCTCTTGAACCTCAGGAGATGGAGGTTGTAGTGAGCCGCGATGGTACCAGTACATTCCAGCCTGGGTAACTAAGTGAGACTCCATTTCAAAAAAAAAGAATTTTTGCAGGGGCAATGAAAACAGGGCTTTTGCTGGCTCAGGAGGCTGACTCAGGTCTGGAAGGTGCCTCACTGATAACCTCCCATGTGGCATCACCTGTCTCTCTTGAAGAGCCACTGCAACCAAGGCTTCCTCCTCCTGACCAGGCCTTGGCAGGCCTTCATTCTTTCTTCCGCAACAGTTAAAATTTCCAAGCTGTTGCCACAAGCACTGCCTTCAACCTGACCCTCCTGGTGGTCATCAAGGGTGACTCTGACCTGCCATGGCTTTCAAAGCAGCTGTTAATGGCGCTGTTTGCCAGTGGATGAGGAGGAAGCTTGGAGAGAGTTCTCTGCTGGCATGACATATTGGTCAAAGCTTTGTGCTCTGAGAGTCCCTAAACGAAGACACTTGGTCAGAGAACATGTGAAGGCTACAGTGTGTTGAAACTATTTCTTCATCCTGACCGAAAATCAGTCAAAATTAGCTTTGATCTAGTCATTATTCCTCAGTTTACAAAAACTACCTAGGCCTGGGTTACCTGAGGGGGACCCTGGAGGGTTCAATGAATCACCAAATAATTTTTATTTGCATCCAAACTTGGAGAAACTTCACTGTTAAAAACCTTACTGAGGAGGCAGAAAAATCAATGTCTTTCATGAATAAAGCTTGAACTTCAGACAAAACTGCAGCGGTTTGGTGCATCCCTGCATGGAAAAAATCCCTTCAAAGAGAGATCGCCCAATTTCCGCTTCCTTTGGATGTGCAGAGAAAGAGCTTCAGGAAAGCTTGTTTCCTTCAGACCTACCAGACAGCCCTGAGGTCACTACGGATCTAAGCACAAATTGAACATTTAGAATGAAATTAAGGACAGCTTTGTGGATTTCTGGGGAGAAGTCCAAGGGCAGTTTTCCCTTTTCAGCAGTGACCCCTTCCCTCCCTTCCTCCTTCCCCTCTTCTGTCATTATCATGTTGCTGGGTGGACAGCTTGATATCAAAGTTAAGTGGAAATCAGTGTAGCTGTATCAAAGGCTTCTGATTTAATGCATCTCCACTACTATTACTTATTTATTTATTTAGTGTGCTGTATTTTTTGTTCTATTTTAGTGGTCATAATTTTAAAATATCCTGTCTGTAGGACTTCCATTGGTTTAGCAGAAATAAATTTCTTCCAAAACAGTGTCCTACATAGAATCTGTAACTCCACAATCAACAATTCTCTAATGAGTAGTGTCTTAAGAAGCCCACCCTTCACATTTTGGAAGAAACGGTTGTATGTGCAAGGGTACCATAAAATTCTTTAAGTGAAATTAAGTTATGGCATTTCACTATGAACAACTTAAATATATTGTCAAGACGCTATTTAACAAAATGCATACTTAACTGAGAGAAGTGTGAGACAATTAGGGGAAAACATGAAAATGGGAACAATAATATATTTAATAATCACCTGTTGTTAATTTGGAATATATGGCTGTATTGCCTGGAGACATTTTGATAGTTAATAAATAAGATTAGCAAGTACAGGGGTTACTTGAGTTTCTAAAAATTTTACAACGTGTATTAAGCTCTTACACTGAAAGACTAATTATTCCAATCGTAACCATTTGTCTCGTAAAACGTTCACCAGGTTTGCCGCATAAATTTGGACTTGGAATTAAACGGCCTAATTTGCATCACAATTGTCTTTGTATGTAAGAAAGAGTAGACCATGTATAAAAGCATTTTTGGTGAGAAGGAGAACACGCTCCTTTTGTTATACTTGGTTTTGAGGTGTGCAGTATATATTTTTATATGTAGTTAGGATTTGAGTTTTCATCTTAATGATGTTTGTGTGAATTAGATTTGTAAATTAGACATGAAGGCAGGACCAGCCAAAGCCAACTACTGATTAATCCAAGAGACAGTAATTCTTGACTCTCAGCCACTACTACTGTGCTGACAACATATTCAACAAGTTCATGTTAATATTAGACATGTTTTGATAACAATAAGAACTAACAGTTATACAGAACGCATAAGCATTGTTCTGAGTAGTAACAGTTATACAGAACGCATAAGAATTGTTCTGAGTAGTAGCAGTTATACATAACGTGTAAGCATTGTTCTGAGTAGTAACAGTTATACAGAACGCGTAAGCATTGTTCTGAGTAGTAACACTTATACAGAACGCATAAGCATTGTTCTGAGTACAGTTATACAGAACGCATAAGCATTGTTCTGAGTAGTAGCAGTTATACAGAACGCGTAAGCATTGTTCTGAGTACAGTTATACAGAACGCATAAGCATTGTTCTGAGTACAGTTATACAGAACGCATAAGCATTGTTCTGAGTAGTAGCAGTTATACAGAACGCATAGGCATTGTTCTGAGTACAGTTATACAGAACACGTAAGCATTGTTCTGAGTAGTAACAGTTATACAGAACGCATAAGCATTGTTCTGAGTAGTAGCAGTTATACAGAACGCGTAAGCATTGCTCTGAGTACAGTTATACAGAACGCATAAGCATTGTTCTGAGTACAGTTATACAGAACGCATA
>CAUYOR010048747.1:0-21729 GCA_963573925.1 Callimico goeldii | reverse complement strand
ACCCCGTTGGGGTTGGTGGGGGGGCGCCGCGACCGCGCCTTTGCACCCCCGCGGGGGTATTGTGTCAAACTCCGTAAAAAAAAAAAAAAAAAAAAAAAAAAAAAAAAAAAAAGCTGATCACAATTGTTTGTATAACCCTCGTCCCATTACATAGCATTACTACTTTTGGAAGCATTTGTTTATAGAAATTCAAACATCCAACCAGTCCCCTCAATCATTCCCCTCTCTGTATTATCCTGCTTCTCCTCTGGTGAGATCCTTCAAGGTAACATCTCTGCAAAATTCCCAAACCTTGTAGTTCTCCCTTCCATAGACACACCCATTACCCCCAATAACATATGCATGAACAGCTTAGTACGCCCCCAGATCCTCTCAGATTCCTTTGCCCTGTGCAGTGTGCTGTCTTATCTTAAAAAGCTATAATATATACTTTTTACTTCCTTAAAAACTTAATTCTACCTTCTTGTCTTCTGAGAAAACTTTTTGGGCCCTTACTTTCTGTTTGATGTTCCATTACACTCTGGGCTTCTCTCCTTATGTAATCACGGTTCCGTGATATTCATTTTTGCGTTTCCTTCCCCCATATGTCTGTAGACTCATTTTGGGGATGGGGAGGATGAAAATCACACTCATCCCTGTAACCTCAGTTCTTTGCTCAGAGTCTTTGGTATGTTAAACATTCAGAATCATTTGTGGAAAAACTAGATAAATGAGCAAGTGAATTAATGAACAAATGATACTTTTTCAGAGTGTCAGGCTGTTCATCCCCCTAGATTTTCTTTACTTACTGCTACCATTAAACAGTATTTTAGAGTTGAAAACCGTTCGACATTATCTGGAGAGGAAAGAAGCTATGTTTCTTTATATCTATCTGTCTAAAAATCAAGTAAGAAAGTCCATTCAAGAAAAGATGAGAGGAAAGCAGTGACCATGGGATAGCTTAGCCTGCATAGCGTTAAAAATATGTGTCCTCATAAACACACTTCTGGTGTTAGTGTATCTGTGTGACCTTCTTCCTGGCCTGATTATGAAATTAGCTCATTTAACAAATAATTCAATGCCTACATCTTATACAAGCACAGCATTAAGATGTTGTTAGGATTTAGAGCACACTGGGAGCAACACCCAGAAGATGAGGTCTATGTAGGTTCAGAGGGTGTGCACATGCTCAGAAGTGAATTAATATGCAAAAGACTGGGGCAGTGTCAATGCAGTGGGGTTGAGATGGCAAAGTAGGAACAGAAGCAGAATAAAAAGTCAGGTAATTACTCACTGTGTAACACAGGACAAATTAGTCCCTCTGAGGCTCATCTGAAAACAGGAATAATGATACCTAATTCAAGCAAGTTGATAAGGATTCTTTAAGCTGTGTGGTAGGACAGGAAATATGTTTGAAATTATTAGCACAAGCAATATAACAGTTGCTGAATGCCTTCTATCCATCTGATGACAAGATAATCAAGAACAACTTAACTTCCCAATTCAGCTCAGAAACAGTTCTGCTTTGTGACCATGCATGTTTGGTCCAGTGTTTCTGACCTTGAGAAGCTGAAATTCTTGCAAAACAGGCATTGCCAACAAGACCGTATTTCTTCCTACCAAAATGGGCAGAAGATTTGTGGAGGGATTTCTCCAAGTGGTCACTCACTTAAGAAATGCTGTTTTTTTTCCTTGAAAGCAGACTGACTGATTTGTCTTGAATCTTCAACGTTTCCCTCTGAGTATTTATCTACGGATGTGATGAGGATTCCAGCAATGGCTCAGAAGTCTAGTGCTAATCTTTAAGACTCCAGAGAGTTAAGACTTCTTCTTCACTACTGAGCCCCAAGGGATAAGGAATCTGGGCTCCCTTCATGGGCCATGCATAAAGTATAGAAAGTTTTTCCAACATAATCTGTAAGAAATACAAATGGAAGGAATAGAAGTTCTACCCCGTCATGGCACAGGTATCAGGAGCCAATCAGAAGACCAAAAAAATAATAAAAATTGAGTAAAGGAATAAAAAATATCTCATCTAGCACTTGATTCTTCTTTTCAGCCCATTTCCACCAGGGAGAACAATGACCGTCAACTCAGATCACCTACAAGCTGTGGAGTCACCTTGTCTGGCCTGCCTCTGTCAATTGATCACAGGCTGTCAGTCTAGATGGCAGCTGATTATGTCCCTATTCCACATTTACAGCATTGAATGGGGAGGGAGAGGTGGGCAGAGGAATTCAAAATGGGCTTAAGTAGTTAATACAATTTTCAGCTTCACGGAAGGTAAACTCTGGATCCCACTGACATCAGATGCAACAACTGACCCTGAATATTTGCTAAATGTCAGACACCAGTTCTGGCATTGGCATACAGGGGAGCAGCACCATGGTTTGGTTAAAGTCTGAAACTCTGAAGCCAGTTTGCCTGGAAAGAGACCTGTCTTGCCCATAGGCATGTTGTAAGGGTTGGGCAACCAACTTCCACTCTGTGCTTCAAATTCCTCATCTGTAAAATGGCAATAAGAAGAGTGCCTGCCCACAGATTTGTTGCAAATATAAATGAAATCAAACTGAAATCACACAAATTAGGGACTAAGAACAATGTTTCATAACTTCTCAGTATATCATAGCTATTACACAAATAAATGAATAGAAAGATAGGCACAGTCCTTCTGCTTCCTCTAACTTCCACTGAGCTCCAGATTCTGACCTGCCCATGGACCATCCCTCCTCTCCTCCCCTAATGTGCCATTTGGTGCCTGTCTGTCTATCTTCGCCTTCACCAGTGGCCTTGAATTCTGTGTGCTGGTGTAGCTGACTCCACATCCTGCATCACCATCCTCCTCAATACCTGGTCCTGCAGTTGTCCTCACAAACTCAGCTTCTTCCTCTCAGTCTACTCAGGTGTGGCATTTCCAGGCTGTAATTCTGACAGCCTCTGCCTTTCTTTCCATGACCTCAGATATATACTTAACATAATGTGACCTCCATTCTTTATAATAGGGGATCTAGGAAAGCAAGTGGTATCTAAGATTATTTTCAGCTTTAACTTCTTGTGTTTTATGACTATAATAAAATATAATATAATGTGAATAATAGAAAAGTTCCAGTTCCACCTAATGAATCTAAGATAAATACAGTAGACACTTCCCAAACATGGAAGTGAAGTTTGGTATTATCAAGCTAAAGCGCTCTGGACCCAGGTCATGTTGAAAGAGGTGTTTCTCCACGGCCAATCAAGGCTTCACTATCATGGGGTCAACTCAGGGTCAAAGGAAAGCCAAGGCTAAAGAAAAGTGGCCTAGCCAGGTGGGCTCGAACTGATCCTCTTCTTAGAAAATGCAGGTTAACAATGAGTCAGATGTTTAGACAGTGAGCAACACAAGAGGCAACCTGGAAGCAAGTGCTCTAAGAAAAAAAGCAGGGAACACCAGTTAGAGCAGGAAGGGGAATAAAAAAGCAGGGAACAAAAGGAAGAGAAGGGAAGGGAATAAAATGGAAGGGAAGGGGAGGAAAGGGGAGGGGAGGGGAGGAGAGGGGAGACGAGGAGAGGAGAGGGGAGGAGGGGGGAGAAGGGGAGAAAGGAGGGGAGGAGAGGGAGAAGAAAAGGAAGGAAGAAGGAAAAGAAAGAAGACACATCTGAGTATCTCTTTGAGTTGGTGGTTAGTCACAGGCAAAGATTTTATTTTCAAGGAGATGAACAGAGTTAGGAAGTGCTGCTTTCTTTTCCAGGATAGGAAAAAAAAATCACAATTCAGTCAGAAATCTGAAAAGCAAAAGTAGTACTTTATAACTCCTTCTGGATTTCACAGCATCTAGGTCCTGCTGCATGTGTCTGTTGGGATGCGGGCAGGGTGCAGGCACAAACTCTTAAGCTGGAGTCAAATTATATATATATAAATTCAAGATAAAAATAATTTAGAAAACATTAGAGTTGAGCCTGAATCAGGAGCCCTGATGTTTTGTTTTTTCTTTCTCCCTTTAGCCTCAATATGATCATTTTCTAAATCTCCACAGTGTTCAATGCTTTCATTTTCTTCTCTGTATACAAGATAATAATTTGTTTTCAGCTGAAGTAACATCTGTTTCTGTAGATAATTAAGTTATTAGATGCTGATCAATTTAATAAAGCCACAAGGCTTTCTTGACCTCTTTATGCATAATCAATGAATTTAGATGCAAAATGTGAAAACCTTACTTTTTAAAAAATGAACAAAATCTTCCATTAACATAGTCATTTTGTAATTATGTGATACTTGCAATCAGATGGCTATGCAAACACTACACTCCGGAAACAAAGATTATTAAATGATTTCAGAGTAGCAAGAGAAAGGCCTGGGAAATGGTTGATCTTCCTTTTGTCCTTGAACCAATAGTTTCCACTCTTTATTACCTAAACTATGTTTATTTTATACCTACTACAGTTAATGCTTCTATTCCACCTGCTGTAGTAGGTATCACTTCCTCAGGGTTCTAGGCACTTTGCATACATTTTCTTTATTTAATCCTTTTAGTAATCTTGCAAGTAATTATTAATATACCTCCACTTTACAGATGGCTGAGAGAGGAAGTAATTCATGGGGTCTTCTAAGGTGGTGTCAGAATTTAAACGTCAACCTCTGAACTCTGATCTCTATCTTAAAACAATCTCTTTCAATTATTTATTGCAACACTACTTGGACAAATTTTTTCATGGCTATTACCTCTGTACTCAGCTTCTTGTTTGTTGGTCTGTGACAGTATTTGAAGAAGGAAGTAGCATTGACTCCCGTAGATTTCGAGACATTATTCAAGGTCCAGAATTCTCTGTTTCCAGAGTTTGGGCAATTAGCAGATAAACCATCTTTACTACATTCAGTGGAAGTAGATTCTCAAGTTGACAGGGATGCCAGTGAAATAATTAATCCGGAATTAGATTAAACAGTACAGGTAAGACATGTACCATGATCATCTTCTAGTCATTTGATAAATTAGAAAATTTCTATTTTAAAGCCAAAATACAGTTTGCGACTTTAAACTTAACTTGGGTACCAAACAAACATGGGAATGAATATAAATTAGTAAATAAGCCTATTTGTATTTTTGCTGTCAGATTGAAGATGTTTTTGTTTCATTTAAGACATTCTTTTTTATTTATGACATTAACAAAGATAATAGCAATCAAGGCTGCAAAACACAGTGCAACTGACAAGGCAGAAGACATCCGGATTTGAAGTTACTTTACTTAATGTCCTTTGAGCCTCTTTCATCAGATGTGAAAATCAAAGTACTATCTGTCTCTCACATGTAATTATTTTGTGGATCAATGAGAGAGTGTATAATGCAGATACTCTGAAGAGCATAAAGAGCCTGATCAGTATGAAGTATTATTCAGTAATAAATTGTTTTGTTAATTTTCATGTAACATTAGATCTGCATGTAATGCGACTGGTCACTTTTATGTGCTCATCCAAAATCAGTTAATAATGATCTCCTTCAGTGAAGTTCATTGCCAATGAAGTTGTACTTTTATTAGTAAATATGTTTTTTGTTTAAACAGCAATGTAAATAAAACACTGACTCCTAAGTTTGCTAGTTGCTCTTCCATGCTCTACCACCACACCACATCGTTCAGAGGTGGCATGACAGAGTATGGCCACGTTACCATGTAAACTTCTTTTTTATTTTATCCAACTATATTATTAGAATATATAAGTCTTTGGAATTAGTAAGTGGTGCCTAGAATTTGGCATGTAAATGTAACTTACTTTAGGCATTTAATATAATGAAAATTTAACATTAACTATTTTATTTATGTTTAAAATTTAACATTTAACTATTTTAGAGATTAATAATCTTGGCGGTGAATTCTTATGATCATATAGTACTATAGGTAAATCCCTAATTAGTCCTGATATTTTTGTTTTATAACTTTGCAATTTTAGTTTTGGTATTTCTAGGTTCTATAATGTGAAACACATCTGTATATGTAAAGTGTATTGTGTTTTGTCATAATGACTTTTTTTATTTTGCATGTAAGATGACAGAAATTCCTTTTTGTGTTGGGAAGCGTACTGAAAAATTGAAATGAATCATTAATAGAAGACATAAACAAAACTTTTTTAGCACTCTGGGACTCTTCTTGATAAGTAAGAAAGATGGGTTAATTCCTGGATAAGTCTTTGCTAACACAGTCTGGCTTTTAGCAGTAAGATTTTGTGCCTGCTGCCCTGGTGCTCCATCTGGTGTAGCACTATTCTCCTGACTCTTCGCTCCTTTCATTATATTTTTAAATTAAGATATAACTTACATACAGTAAGGTCAAAATTCTTAAATGCCCAGCTTATTAAGCTTGTACATATACACACATCAGTGTAACTGCTGCCCAAGTAAAGGCACAGAAAACCGTCCCAGCCCCACTACAAGCTCACTGGGCCTCTTCCAGTTGATGACCCCCCACAGGAAATCAATCTTCTGCACTCGAACATGATAGATTAGTTTTGCCTAATTTTGAGTTTGATGTAAGTGGAACCACAACCAAGTAATGTTGCTAAGTTACACTAAAATAGGCCAGGGTGTGTTTTTCTGACCTCCACTTGATACTTCCAGCTTCTTTAATGGTCTGCTCTGATCATGCCTGAAACACGTACAGAAAATAGTTCTCACTTTATGCACAATTACATTTGAAAGATGAGGAGACATAATGCATTTTTCTACTGCTCATCTCTTCCAGACACAGGTTAACGAATAACTCCCTTTCAAGGCGACTATGCAGAAGATGCACATCAAAACGAAGTGCCCATAGGCAAGGGCCACTGGCCACATCTGATTCCCTCAGTCTCAGGATGTTGCATGCAGATGTATTCATTGCTGCCGTCCCTGATGGACACTTGTTCTTGATGGTCCTTGTTGCAGTCAGCAAGATGCTCACAGCCACTGGTCCCACACTAAGTAGTGCCAGTGGGAAGTGAGGGGAACTTGCTGTTCAAGTATGCATGAACTGTGGTGAGATAAAAAAGAAGTGCTGAACAAACCTGCTATAGAGGTGTATAGAGATTAATCTCAGCAGTAATGATCATGATTACATGGTGCATCATTACAACTATTCTAGCCAGAAACAGGCTGTGTCTCTACAAGGGCTCTGTCATGTAACGTGCCTTGGCTCATCTTGTCTCAGCTGGAATAGTTTCTGACTCTACCAGTGAACAATCAGTCACTCTCAGAACATATTTTTGGTAATTTTGGCATCTGTTTAATCATGTTTTCTCTATTCTCGTTGCCCATAATTATTTATTAGTGTGTAAGAATTCCAAAACTCACTGACATAAAACAAGCATGTATTATGTTTTATGATTTTCGGGAGGTATCTAGGCTGTGATGGACGGTTCTTAAGCACCATGTAGCATTGACTTGGCTGCACTTGGCTACCCTAGGTGGTGAGGTCTAAGGTCTCACATGTGGTATCTCAGTACTTCTGCCTGTGACCTCTTCTCTCTTACTAGCTTGGACTTTCTCACGTTATGGTGGTTGCTGAGTAGTTAGACCCTTTACTTGGCAGATTGTCACAAGAGCAAAAGTGGAAGATTCCAGGCTTCCTCTTACTCATCAAAATAAGTGATAAGGCAAACATTGATACATGAGGACAATGAGGAATGTATTCCATTTCTTCATGTATCAGACAAGCATTCACATACAAAGAGGGAAGGGTTGATGGTGCATCTTTGGAGAGTGAGGCACACCTCATCTTATTGAAGTGAAAATTCCTTTATTTAACTTCAAAGACGTTGCTTTTTTTTTTTTTTTTTGAGGGTTTGTGGCAACCCTGTATTGAGCGACTCTGTCAGTGCAAATTTTCCAACAGCATGTGCTCACTTCATGTCTCTACGTCACATTTTGGTAATTATCACAATATCTCAAACATTTTCATTATAATTACATCTGTTAGGGTGATCTGTGGTCAGTGATCTTTGCTGTTACTGTTGTAATTGTTTTGGGGGACCACAAATCACATCCATATGAGATGGCAAACCTATCAAGGACAGTTGTGCGCATTCTCAGTGCTCCACCAACAGACTGTTCTCCATCTCTTTCCCTCTCCATAAGCCTCCCTACTCCCTGAGACATGACTGTGTTGAAATTAGGCCAATAAATAACAATACAATGGCCTCTAAATATTCAAATAAAGGAAGAGTCACATGTGCCCCACTTTAAATCAGAAGCTAAAAGTGTTTAAGCTTAGGAAGTCCTGTCAAAATCTGAGACAGACTGAAATCTAGGTCTCTTGTGCCAAACAGTTTGCTAAGCTGTGAATGCAAAGAAAAATTTACTGAAGAAATGTAAAAGTGCTACTCCAGTGAATGCAAAAATAAGAAAGCAAAACAACCTTGCTGGTGATATGGAGAAAGTTTTAATAGTCTGGAGCAATCAAACTAGCCACAGTCCCTTAAGTCAAAACCTAATGTAGAACAAGGCCTCAACTATTTTCTATTCTATGAAGGTCGAGACAGGTGAGGCAGCTGCAGAAGAAAAGTTTGAACATAGTACAGGTGGTTTCATGAGGTTTACAGAAAGAAGCTGTCTTCATAACACAAAAACACAGCTAAAGCAGCAAGTGCAGGTGTAGAAGTTGTTGCAAGTTCCATAAGATCATTGATGAAAATAGCTACAATAACAACAGATTTTCAATGTAGACAAAAAAGGCTTATACTGGAAGAAGACGCCATCTTATACTTTCATAGCTAGAGAGGAAAAGTCAACGTCTGGCTTCAAACCTTCAAAGGACAGACTGACTCCCTTACTAGAGGCTAATACAGCTAGTGACTTTAAGTTAAGGCTGGTGGTCATTTATCATTCTGAAAGTCCTACATCACTTAAGAATTGTATTAAAGCATCTGGGCACCGTGGCTCACAAGTATAATCCCAGCACTTTGGGAGACCAAGGCAGGCCGATCTCTTGAGGTCAGGAGTTCAAGTCCAGCCTGGCCAACATGGTGAATGAAACCCTGTCTCTACTAAAAATACAAAAATTAGCCAGGTGTGGTGGCGGACATCTGTAATCCAAACTATTTGGAAGGCTGAGGCAGGAGAATTGCTTAAATTCAGGAGGCAGAAGTTGCAGTGAGCCAAGATCACACCACCGCATACCAGCCTGGGTGACAGAGCAAGACTCTGTCTCAACAAAAAAAATATAAAAAATAAAAACAAAGAATTACGTTAAAGCTACTCCATTCATGTGTTTTAGAAATAAAACAACAGAGCCAGAGTCACAGCAAATCTGTTTTACAGTAAACAGGACAGTTTATTGTAATACTGTAAGCTCATTGCTAAGACCTGTTACTTAGAAAATGGAATTCCTTTCAAAGATTACTGCTCATTGACAATGTTTCTGGTCACTCAAGAGCTCTGATGAAGATGTACAAAGAGATTAAAGATGTGACTGGATTGTTGCAATCTCATGATAAAATATTAATGGATGAGGCATTGCTTCTTGAAGATAAGCAAATAAAGTGGTTTACTGATATATGTACACCTGGTAAAGATGTCATGAACAGTGTTGAAATGACATCAAAGCATATAGAATATCTCATAAACTTAGTTGATAAGGCAGTGGCAGGGTTTGAAAAGATTGAATTTAATTTCAAAAGAGGTTCTACTGTGGATAAAATGCTATCAAAGAGCATCACATGCTACAGAGAAATCTTTGATGATGGGAAGAGTCAACTGATACAACAAACTTTATTGCATTATTTTAAGGAATTGCCATGGCCATCCTAACCTTCAGCAACCACACCTTGATTAGTTAGCAACCATCAATATCTAGATAAGACCCTTCACTAGCAAAAATATTAAGACTTCTTAAAGACTCAGATGATCATTAGCATATTTTAGCACTAAAGTATTTTTAATTGAGGTATCTACATTGTGTGTGTGTGTGTGTGTGTGTGTGTGTGTGTGTGTGTGTGTGTTTTCATAGACAGAGTCTCATTCTGTCACCAGGCACTAGGCTGAAGTGCAGTAGCATGATCCTGGCTCACTGCAACCTCTGCCTCCTGGGTTCAAGCAATTCTCCTTCCTTAGCCTCCCGAATAGCTGGGACTACAGGCATGCACCACCATGCCCAGCTAATTTTTGTATTTTTTAGTAGAGACGGGGTTTCACCATGTTGGCCAGGATGGTCTTGATCTCTTGACTTTGTGATCTGCCCACCTCAGCCTCCCAAAGTGCTAGGATTACAGGCGTGAGCCACTGCACCCCACCTCTACATTGTTTTTGTAGACATAATGCTATTGCACACTTAAAAGTCTGCAGTATAATGTAAACATAACTTTTACGTGCACGGAAACAACAAAATTGTGTGACTTGCTTTTTCACAATACTTGCTTTATTGTAGTGGTCTGGAACCAAATCCACAATATCCCCAAGGTATGCCTATAATTTAATGTATTCCTGAGTTTTCTGTGATGGGTTGCTTTTATCTCATCTCATAAATAGAAAGACTTCAGTTCAGCAAAAGACACTTTTAAAGAGAGAAAATTAAAAACTGTAACTGTATAATCCATGCCTCATTTTGGTTCATTAGTCAAGAGACAGAGTGCACAGAGTAGGCTATTCAAGCTGTGTGCCTTGATCATTGTATTTTTCGGAGGGAAATGACCACTTCCACAAATGCTGCTCTAATGAAGCAACCCAGGCCTGGCCTCTTCTTACCCCTGGAGCTACAGATGCTTGGTTGATAAGTAGCACCAAGTTCAATGGCATATGAGGTTTTATTTTTGAAAGTTGATCCCACATAGAGGGGGAAGTGATTAACTTAATTATTACTCTGAGGAATTTGAACCAAAGATGTTAGGCTGATTAGCTGATTAGAGAAAAATTAAAAGCTAAAGAACACATATAGAGAAGTTGGAAAGTGTAGACCATGAGTAAGCTGTAGTCAGGCACAGCCATGAATGTGTGTGTTAGGATTCTGAATAATCAATCATAACTTTACAGGCAAATGTGGAAATAGTGAGGGGTAGAAATATGAGGAGACATGTGAATGATGATAAAATTTTATTAGATTGGTGATAATTAAAAAGGGTTTAGCTTTCTGTGAATTTATGAAATAAAATAAAATTATGTTAATTTATCTTTGAAATAAAATTAAATAAAATATCTATTTTGTATACTTTCCTGTATATTTGATACAACAATTTACAAAAATTAAAAACATGATGTGCTGTTTTTACATACAGGAACATGAATGAGGATTCTAGACAGAGAGAGAAACATAAACAAAGGAACCCTTACAGGAAATTTCAAGGACTTCATCGTGAACAGATATGAGAGGATATGGTACAGTATAATTTCACTTTTTTTTAAGAATAGGCATCTTAAGCTCTATGAAGCTCAATTGAGAACAAGCACAAGTAATGAACATTATTCTCCAGATTTTTAATGTCACATACTATAGGTAAATATTCCGTGCATGTGCCCTCTGTATATTGATTTTGTAATTCATAAATCTTATATATACTGCTGCTAATATACAATATAATTTTGTGTATGTTTTATGTGCATGATAAAACATATATAAAAATAGAAAGTCATAAAGAAGCACATGAGTAGAAATTTTACCATTTTCTTTTAGCACCTCAGATAACCTTGAGCATGCCTCTTTGGAGAGTGGACTATGAAGTCAGCCTGAACAGAGTTTCTCCATGGTTCTATAAATTAATTTAAGGGCAGAGTCCTTCTTATAAGAACGAACCTTTGGCACCACCAGGAGGAAGACAGCATGAGTCTTTGACAATCATCCATCCATCCAATTTAATTCAAAACACCTCTTCCCTGGATTTACTTTCTGGTAGAAAGTTCATGGAGGAAATAAATCTTGATGTGAGTCTTGAGAGCCTCATTAAATTGTTGAACGAACAATATCAAACTACCGATGGTTTAGACGTTTGTCCCCTTCAGACCTCATGTTAAAATCCGATCCCCAGTATTAAAGGTGGAGCCCAGTGAGAAGGTTTGGGTCATGGAGGGAGATAGTTCATGAATAGATTAATGCCTTTTTTCCTGGGTAAGTTAGCTCTCACTCTTAGTTCCCTCAAGAGCTGGTAGTTAAGCATAACCTAGCACCCCCCACACGTCTCCTGCTTCCTCTTTCCCCATGTGATCTCTACACACACCTGCTCTGCTCACCTTCCACATGAACAGAAGCAGCCTGAGACCCTCAGGAGATGCAGGCGCCCAATCTTAAACTTTCTGTCCATCAGAATTATGAACCAAATCTTTTTTTAGAACAAATTACCAGCTTCAGATATTCCTTTACAGCAACACAAAACATTTCAGGTATAAGACTAATTTGAAATATGAGTGGTGATTTAATTAGATTTCATAACCTTGGTGATAATTAAAAAGGATTCTGCTGGGCATAGTGGCAAATACCAGGGATTCTGGAGGCTGAAGCAAGAATTTCACCTGAGCCCAGGAATTAAAAGCCAGCTGGGGCAACATAGCGAGACCTGGTCTCAAAAATAATTAATTTAAAAAATAAATTAATTAATTAAAAATTCAAAAATGTTTAGCTTCCTGTTGAATCGTTGAGTGGAATATTGATGTTTTGTGTACTTGTGTATATATTTGGTATATCAAAAGTAGGAATTTGAGAATGGAAAAGTATGGAACATCTCAAGCCACAGAATCTGTGGGGAAATAATGTTGGCAACATTTGTATCATATACGCTTTCCTGGAAAGAATAGCAGGACAGCAAATTATCTGGATAGTTGAAGAGTTAGTAATACAGCAAATAAGTGACCTGGAAAGTTAGGATTTCCATTTTTATAAAACAAACAGGAGATGCACCTCATGCTACTACCATATAAATGAGTTTCATTGAGAATATTTTAGAAGGTAGATGAATCATTTGAATTAGTTACCATCTCTGTTTCAGCAGTAGCTGAATTATACATGAAGTTAATAGTAACTGAAATGAAGACTCCATAGCTTGCTCAAAGAAAATAGAAAACATAGTTTCAGAAAGATACAAACATATCTGCTCTTGCTTAAATAACACTGATAGCATGCACATTTTATTTCAGTAATTAAATCGTATTTTAAGTCAGAGACTGAAAAAAAAAAAACACCACTTCTGGTGTCACTTCTAACACATAAAATGCTCAAAAATCATCATAATCATTCTTACAACAAGAAAAAGCAGAATAAACTTAATGTCGATAACATTTTTGGACCAATTAGAGAACTGAAATTTTAGCACAAACTGTTGCCCTGAAATCTTGAGAAACACGTGACTCTAGGGAGCCACAGCTGAGGTCTTTTTACCTGGAGCAGAAGCTGCTGATCCCCTTATCTTGGAATAACACTTAAACGCTAACTTTTACGAATTTCTGAAGGTAGAGTGTTAAAAGGGAAAACAGCTGTTTTTCTCTATTTGCACAACAACATATCTTACAGGAAGCTGGGGAGAGTTTCCTCCGCATTAAGCAATTCTCCAACTTTTAAGGAACCAACCCATGTCTTATCATTCAATTAAGACACTAAATACCCAGAGTTAGCACAGACTCCACAGCTTAAGGGTTCAATCCTACAATATTGCCCCTGCTTCAGCTGTCAGTTACAAATCCCAGGTTGTGACCTGTGCTTCTGACCAACCAGCTATAAACTGGGAGTTACCGTTCCCAGATTTGGTAATTTACTAGAATAGCTCAAATATATGAGGACCGCACTCTACTCACTATTACCAATTTATTATAAGAGAAACCACTACTCAGAAGGAGCCAAATTGAAGAGAGGCATAGGGCATGGTAGGTGGGAGGGGCATGGAGCTTCCATGCTGTCTCTGGGCGTGACACCTCCTAGCATCTAATGGATGTATTTGCCAACACAGAAGCCCTCTGAACCACATTATGTAAAGTTTTAATGAAGATCTCATTATGTAAACATGACTGATTAAATCATTGGTCATTGGTGATTGGGCCTAATCTCCTGCTCCTCTCCCTTCCATGAAATTCTGGAGGTGGTATCACGTGATTGATTTCTCTGGCCACCATCCACCAAGAGTCACCAATTAACATAAATTTCAGGTATTATTGAAAAGGGATTATAATAAATAATGAAAGACACTCCTCTCACTCTATCACTTAGGAAATTCCAAGGGTTATAGGATCTCTCTGCTGGACACAGTGGGTGAAGATCAAATATGTTTTTCTTATTATATCAGAATTATCATAACTGTAAATTAATGTGAGAGACAGAAACTACTAGGGGCCTCTGCCCTAGAGTATCCCCTAAGCTTTTGGGGTTTTTACCTCTGGAAATCTTATCAGGTTCTCACAGTGAGGATCAGAGAAATATTTCCTTGTAGCTTTGTCAGGGGAAGGAAAAGATTGTGAAAGTGGTTTATGTCAGAGTGGTTTACATAACCAAAGTCTACATGCCAGAGGAAAAGACTTTTACCAGAGCTTTATCCCATCTGGGGAAAGGTCGTTTCTCCCACTCCAGCCTCCTCTACCCTTCTTGCCTCCTCCATGGTGAAGTTAGAGTACCACTGGTGGGCAGAAACAAACTTGTGAGGTTTACAACCCAGAGACATGGGTTTACTAAAAGATAAAGATTTACTTATAATATTGTCGAACACTTCTGCTTCGATTATTTCATTTCACCCTCTTTTGAAATATACCTCTTGGTATAAGAAGGTTTACACCTTAGAGTTAGGAGAATGTTGAAACATGCAGCATCAAACATGGGAGAGATTAAATCAAAAGCAATTTACTAGTCACATACACCCCCAGCCTAGAGGAGGAGGACATTGTAAGACACGCAAAGTCATGTGCAATTTGTACTCAGGAAGATATTAAATAAGCAGAGTCTGTGGGGACTAAGATTTGTACTATCAAGGGGGTTAGGTGCCCTCTGGTTCCCATGGAAGATGTGATTGGCTTGTTCAAAGTATTCTGCAGACTGGCAGGGAACTGAAGCCCTCCCTGAGATAGGCAAGAAACATTCCTGGGATGTTACAAGAAAACCTTGAGACTGTAACATCCTCCCCCAAGTTGGGAAGAAACTGAAAGACTAAAGGTGGCTCACGCCTGTAATCCCAGCACTTTGGGAGGCCGAGGCAGGTGGATCACGAGGTCAAGAGATTGAGACCATCCTTGTTAACATGGTGAAACCCCATCTCTACTAAAATACAAAAAAATTAGCTGGGCATGGTGACGCATGCCTGTAATCCCAGCTACTCAGGAGGCTGAGGCAGGAGAATTGCCTGAACACAGGAGGCGGAGGTTGCGGTGAGCTGAGATTGTACCATTGCACTCCAGCCTGGGTAACAAGAGCGAAACTCTGTCTCAAAAAACAAAACAAAACAAAACAAAAAATAGTCACAAGATACATTTGATTCAAGCATATTGTGATGACTTTAAATATCAATTGATCACATATTCCAACAGTTGTCAAGTTAACTAAACCAAATCTATTCAACAATATGCCACTTTCAATAGACATACATTAAACATAGAGGTTCAAACAAAATAATAAAATTATTTATATTGTATAAAATAACCGAATAAAAGAAAATTGGTTAAACCATACTAGTATTTAGACACACATAGTCAATTTTGAGGCAAAACATTTATTATTGTAGAAGTCATATTTTACAAAGAAAAAGTGGTGAATTCATTAAATGGCATTACCTTACATTTATACACATCCAACATTATAGCTTTATAATTTATAAGGGAAGAAAGAATTGGCAGAGAAAATATAGAAACACCTGCAATCAGAGAGGAGGAATTTAATATACATCTAATAACTAGGAAAAGCAGAACAAATTCAGTAATGGTTAGGAATTATCAATTCAGTTAATACCTTGATCCATATAACTACATTTTTGGAGCATTGAACCAATGCAACACAATCTCTTAGTCTATACCAAGGGAGAGCCTCCTTTCTGATTCATAAATAATGCTTCATTGCCTGTCCCTACATGGTGGAAGAGATGAATGAGTTATTTTGGGCCTATTTTATAATGGTACTTTACCATTGCAGAGGGCTCCACCATTAGGATATATTACCTCTCAAAAGGCTCCACCTGTTAACACCATCACCTTGGGGATTAGGATATAAATATATGAATTTTAGGGGAGACACAAACATGCAGATGATAAAACAAAATGTATCATTTGAAGCAGAAGTAGAACATTTGGGAAATTTGTCTATACAGTAGACCATAGGGAAATCAAGATATTTCAAATGATTGATGTCATATGAAATATGTTCTCTGATCACAGTGCAATTAAACAACTAGAACAGTCTCCAACTAGATGAAATCAACTCAATAACTATCTGAATTATTTATAGTTTAAAGGAGAAATCACAACAACAACAAATTTAAACTCAATGTCATTAACAATATATGTCAATACTTATTTGATGTTACTAAACGATTAATAGAAATGTGTAAGTATAAATATATATATTTAATTGAAAAGCAAGCATTCCTTTTAAACACTGATCTAAACTGGTATCTCTATGGCTGAAAAAAAAAGTTTAGTAACTCAAAATAGAGAAAGGAAATAATGATTTTTCAATGAAATAGAAAATATAGAAAATCAATCAATATAGAAAATCAGTTTTCTATCAGTATAGAAAAATCAAGTAAGCCACAGGCTCGTTCTTTGATTAATTAATCAAATGAATGACACTCTAGAATGACAGACAAAAAAAAAAACCAGAAAGAAAACATCAAAAATTGCCAATAATTCAATATAAGAATATAACAATGTGAGGGTAGATTTGGGGAGGTGAGGGTACGAAGGTGAGGGTACAGAGTCATTACAGACCCTCCAGTTGTTTTTAAATATAGTAACAAGTAATAATTCCATCTCAAAAAATTAACAAATTAGTTAAATTGAACAAACTCCTTAAAATAAAATAAAATGTAACTTGGGAAACTGATATAACAAAATGGGAAAGTGAACAGTCTTTATTTAATAAAGAGATTGAATCTGTTACTTACAAAAAAACTAGTTGTCAAAAAACTTTCTCAGAAATAAAAAACTAGTCGTCAAAAATTTTTCTCAGAAATTCAGAGGAAAATTATCATTCTCTGTTGGTTAGAAGTTGGATCTAATTGTCCTTTTCCATCCCATTGCCTATATTTATCTCAGTACCACAGGGAGGTTAATATATGTTTTCTACCTTGTATATCCTTAATGATTAAGAAGGAAAAAAATTCTAAATTGAATCTTAATTTTGCCTTTACTCCCTAATGTCTGTTTTCACACCTTGCTATTAATGCAAATAGATTTTAATTTAAATGTAATTTCCTTAGGGGATTTCAAATCAGTGAGCCACAGGTGGTTAACACTGGTTCAATGATATTAGCATATTTAGCTACCACTACCCTAAGGAGAGAGGTATAACAACAGCTACACTTTTCCCTCCATTTCTGCTGTATTAAATTATCCCAGCTTATTACATGTATTTGCTACAAACCCAGTGCTGTAATACTTGGTTCTTTTCTGTGAAGTGAAAGGTGCTAAAAGTCAGGACGGAATGTTTTGCACCTTTAAAAGTATAACTTATTTTTAAGAACCTACAGGGAGCCATGATGATTGGATAGAGGAGGAGGAAGACAACACTGATAGTGATAAATCCAGTACCAAAGACGATTAAAATGCATGAGAGATAGGCCAATATCTTTAATTCAAATACAGATTTTTTTCATTAAAAATAAAGTTTTCAGGTGTCTTTGAATAAGTTTTGATGCATTTTTAAAGACAGGTTTAGCTCTAGACATAACCAGCTGGAGCATTTTATTAAATAGCTGAGCTGTGTGCCACAGTTTCAATCTTCAGGCTTATAATAGAATTCTTGATTTCTTTATGTTGGATTTTCTACTAATAGTTCTCACAACTTGAAGTCTTTGCTCTTAGATATTGCTTCTCTTAATGATTCCCAGTGCTCCTTAGTGCCACCTAAATTATTGAGATATTGGTTTATCAAGTCTCTTCTCCATTGCCTCTTCTTGAAAGTCCCTGCAGAGCTGGAAAGTGCACAGAAGAATGCTCAGAAAACATAAGGAAGAAATTTAAGAGTAATAAGAATGCCGTCTTTCTCCACTCCAATAAGAGGACTTTAAGACACACGTGAGATTTTCTTTTACCCCTACTGGCTTTCACTTTTATTACAACATTTTTTCTAAATTGGCAAAGTTGGCAAACAGCTATTCCAGTGTGATCTTTGTACTACTCAAGAACAGGAGATGATGATCTAAATGATAACAGCTGTAACTGATTTTCTTTCTCCCAAGCAGTCAGCCTCCATATAACCAGTGTATCTATTACAAGTCCTTTTTGTAGTTTTGTAGTTCTAAGGCATTCAGAAAACAACAATAACAAAACAATAAACCACGAGGATATAGTTCATTGATTTGTACTGTTCAAATTGGTCAGTAAGGATCTTATATAAGATTTCAACAAGTCTCTAAATAAGCTTAATTACCTAAGTCATATTATTTCATTTCCAGTCTAGTCTAAATTATTAGTATTTCCAGAAAAGAATATAGTATTAATAAAGACCAGCATGCTAATCTTCAAAATATTTATAAATTTTAAAATTGGAAATATTTATTTCTTCAGTTACAGTTATTAAATATTTGACCACTTTACTATGAAACTTGGATGTATTATTATTCAATACATTTTTTTTCTCACTTAAGAAAATCAGGGCCGGGCGCGGTGGCTCAAGCCTGTAATCCCAGCACTTTGGGAGGCCAAGACGGGTGGATCACGAGGTCAAGAGATCGAGACTATTCTGGTCAACATGGTGAAACCCCGTCTCTACTAAAAATACAAAAAAAAAAAAAAAAAAGAAAGAAAAGCAGCCATACTATAACCAGATATGGTTCAAACTTATTAAAGGTGTTTAGCTATTATAATATACATTTAAACCTTTTGGAAAATATTGGTACATTAAAAAATGAAACTGCTGTTTTTATTTCTTCCTCCATAATAAGTAAGATGAGATTTTTTACCAATTGGCCAATAGAATTTTCATATTCCTCTCAGTTTGACTTAACTTCAGATAAACCACTATCTGATTTTGGAACACTAAGCTACCTTTCCTTAGGTAATTTACCTGAAAAAAACAAAAAACTTGTAATTTTAAATTATCTTTCCCTTTGAAATATACATATTTAAAAAATCATCTCACTAATATTTACACATTAGGACTGTCCTTCTTAAGGACCTGGAAGCCATCTAATTGAAATGCAATACCCCTATCTCCCAGTTTCTGTGTGAGGTTAGAAATCTGAGTTTGGTGGATGCCTTTCTCTAATCTGTAAGACTCTCTCCATCATGAAGACAGGAAAAAGTTTACTTTTCCTCTGGGTAAAGCCAAGAGCCTCCACCACAACTATTAAAAACTCTCTAGCCCTGTATTTCAGTGAAGTTTTGCTTTGATGCATTTAGGTTTTACATCCCCAGATCCAAACTGTATTAATTTTGTCTACACAACTCTGCATTGTTGTGGTTTTGTAAAATTTCATAATGCTGTTTTCAAAGTGTAATGATAGTTTATTTAAAACATACTTTATCACCAAGGCATGCCCTTAAGAATATATATGTAAGTATGACAATAATGACACTCAGGGCAATCATGTTCACAAAATATAAAACATATATACTTGCACAGTATGATGAGACAATAAGTGACTAAATAAAGATAAAAATAGTAACATAAAATTAAATAAACTAAGGGGTCATTATATTAGAAATAACATAGCAATGACTATGATGTGATGATTAAATCCCAATAAACATAGCAATAAAACATTCATTTAAAATAAAGTATGCATTTAATCATTAATATGCTTTAGTTTTATTCTTAGGCAAAGTCTCCCTTTGTTTCTGGATCCTCATTATCATATAAATATTTCTTCATTTATTGTAACTTATCATTTTCCACTTTTCCTCAGCTATGGATTCACGTCTTTTATGCCACATAAATTTGCACACAATTTTAGTTTTTCACCAGATCTCATCATTCTGGAGATTACAATGGAATCACATTAACACTAACATGGAGAGAGATTGGTTACTTATCCATAGTTGGGTTCATTTCCCTTGGAGACACACCCCTGTGATGGATAACGCCGTACCTTCTGGATTTCATTGTTTTCCATCAGGAGTCCATTGGGGCTGCTGAGAAGTCACTTATTTTTAAAGTCATTGTTTATTCTATATACCCATCTGTAGTTCATGACAAAAAAACCTTCTTCATTAAAAATCATTGTTGTGTTTAATACAAAGGCGGAAAGCACTGCTTATTTTTCCTTCTGTCTTATCTTCCACTTTCCACAAATTACCAACAGAAGTCTTAAACATCACCAGGTATATTACAAGTGTCATAAAATTTCACATATCAATAAACTCCTCCACTTCCTGCTGTGTCTTTATATTATATGATGATCTACAATGAGGCTTATTTTTTGAAATTGAGAGTTTTTATATGACATGCTAATCTAGCCATTTATCAAACTTAAATCACTTTAGATTATTAGAAACCCTTTATATAAGGCAAAACCTCTAGAGCAAATGCTATGAGGTCACTTGAAGATGTTTCCATTACTCTAACTCAGTAATTCCACGTTACCTGTGCTCAGCATAAATCTCCATTCAATTTTTTTTTAAATTTCCAGTACAGTGTAAAGCAAAGAAAGGAAGTGTATCAAATCACTTTGACAGTATAAGATCATACTATTTTTTATCCTCTAAAATTAGAATAAGTTGAAAACTGAAGATTGATCTTTTTGTTGTAGAACATGGTGATTAGTTAAATGCAAATTATACTAAAGCTTACCAAACATTTAGAGAAGTGTATTGCCTGAAGAAAATCTTAGCGGTGGCATGTGACAGCTTACCTAAAGAACACTCAGCCTCTCATCTTAGTGTAACAGAAGAAGGCCACCAACTATGTGGGATTTTTTCAAAGAGAAGTAAAAAATTATATACACACACACACACACACACACACACACACACACACACGAATATATGTGTGTGTGTATATATATATATATATATATATATATATATATATATATATATATATTTCTTTTGGGTAGCCAGATTGACAAAGGGAATCATGGTAAAGGCAGTGCAATAATTATCAGCATACATACACAACTTATGTATACTTCACTATTTTAAAATAATCTCAAGTTAAATTATGAAATAGAATTTTAAAATATGTATTTCTCTTACATTCTCTTTCAAATGCTTGGCCCTGTGTTCTATATATTTCAGTCAGATCTTTAACTTCAGTTATTAAGGAACTAATTTTCAGATTTAAAAGTAAAGCACAATCTAAATAAAACTTTCAATCAAATTTAAGCTTTCACTTTTTGTTGTTGTTGTTGTTGCTACTATAATGACTTAATTGGAAACCTACAGCGGGGAAGGATTGATATGGTTCTTCTTCTTCTTCTTCTTTTTTTTTTTTTGTTTTGTTTTGTTTTGATACAGAGTCTTGCTCTGTCACTAGGCTGGAGTGAAGTGGCACGATCTGGGTTCACTGCAATCTCTGCTTCCCAGGTTCAAGTGATTTTCCTTTTTTTTTTTTTGAGACGGAATTTTGCTCTTGTTACCCAGGCTGGAGTGCAATGGCGAAATCTTGGCTCACCGCAATCTCCGCCTCCTGGGTTTAGGCAATTCTCCTGCCTCAGCCTCCTGACTAGCTGGGATTACAGGCATGCGCCACCATGCC
>CAUYOR010048745.1:0-11713 GCA_963573925.1 Callimico goeldii | reverse complement strand
AGTTTTGATTTGCATTTCTCTAATGACCAGTGATGATGAGCATTTTTTCATGTTTGTTGGCCTCATATATGTCTTCTTCTGTAAAGTGTCTGTTCATATCCTTTGCCCATTTTTGAATGGGCTTCTTTGTTTTTTTTTTCTTGTAAATCTGTTTGAGTTCTTTGTAAATTCTGGATATCAGCCCTTTTTCCGATGGGTAACTGAAAAAATTTTTTCCCATTCTGTTGGTTGCTGATTCACTCTAATGACTGTTTCTTTTGCCATGCAGAAGCTGTGGAGTTTGATTAGGTCCCATATGTCTATTTTGGCTTTTGTTGCCGATGCTTTTGGTGTTTTGTTCATTAAGTCCTTGCCTACTCCTATGTCCTGAATGGTTTTGTCTAGATTTTGTTCTAGGGTTTTTATGGTGCCAGGTCTTATGTTTAAGTCTTTAATCTATCTGGAGTTAATTTTAGTGTAAGGTGTCAGGAAGGGGTCCAGTTTCTGCTTTCTGCACATGGCTAGCCAGTTTTCCCAACACCGTTTATTAAACAGGGAATCCTTTCCCCATTGCTTGTTTTTGTCAGGTTTATCAAAGACTGTATGGTTGTAGATATGGTGTTGCCTCTGATGCCTCTGTTCTGTTCCATTGGTCTATATCTCTGTTTTGGTACCAGTACCATGCTGTTTTGATTACTGTAGCCTTGTAGTATAGTTTGAAGTCCAGTAGCGTGATGCCTCCTGCTGTGTTCGTCTTGCTTAGAACTGACTTAGCTATGCGGGCTCTCTTTTGTTTCCATATGAAGTTCAAGGTGGTTTTTTCCAGTTCTGTGAAGAAAGTCATTTGTAGATTGATGGGGATAGCACTGAGTCTGTAAATTACTTTGGGCAGTATGGCCATTTTCACGATATTGATTCTTCCTAACCATGAACATGGAATGTTTCTCCATCTGTTTGTGTCCTCTCTTATTTCGTTGAACAGTGGTTTGTAGTTTTCCTTGAAGAGGTCCCTTACATTTTTTGTAAGTTGTATTCCTAGGTATTTTATTCTCTTGTAGCAATTGTGAATGGCAGTTCGTTCTTGATTTTGCTCTCTATAAGTCTGTTATTGGTGTAGAGGAATGCTTGTGATTTTTGCACATTGATTTTATATCCGGAGACTTTGCTGAAGTTGCTTATCAGTTTCAGGAGTTTTTGGGCTGAGACAATGGGGTCTTCTAGATATACTATCATGTCGTCTGCAAATACAGACAATTTGGCTTCCTCCTTTCCTATTTGAATATCCTTTATTTCTTTTTCTTGCCTGATTGCTCTGGCTAGAACTTCCAGTACTATATTGAATGGGAGTGGTGAGAGAGAGCATCCTTGTCTAGTGCCAGATTTCAAAGGGAATGCTTCCAGTTTTTGCCCATTCAGTATGATATTGGCTGTTGGGTTATCTTACCTTTTGATGGCTTCCCTCTGCTTTTAGAAAGAAGACAGATAGACTCCAGGTAATTTGCATGGTCCCATAATCTGGCCCTGCTCCCCTCAGGCCTCACCTGTGCCTCCCTCCTAAAAAAGAGGAAGACCCCTGCTGCAGCCTCACTGACTGAGCCTCACTCCTTGTACTCTTCTGCTGCCCCATGAATGGGCTTTTGCCACTGCTGTCTTCCTGTGCTCACCTCTACTTCCCTTGCCCACCTAATTCACTCCCATTTATCTTTCAGATCATAGCCCTAGTGTCACTCTACAACAGCAAGGAATAGGTTGATTTTTGTTTAGCATTGTATCCTGCTCACTGCTTAATATATCACACAAGCTTAGTGAATAATTATAAAGATGATAGTAATAATAATATCATATAGGGCTTACACTTTTCAACACTCTTCTGACTGCCTAATATATATACTAACTCATTTAATTATGACAACAACCCCATGGGGGAGATTTTCTTGTTATTCCAATTTTGCAGATAAGATAAGATGCATAGGAGGTTAAAGGGCTTACTCAAAGCCTCATAACTGGTAAATGGTGGCACTGAGATTTGAACCCAGGCAGATTGGAAGCAGAGTGGTTGGTCCCAATCACCAAGCTAAATTGCCTTTCTCATGTTTAGTAATTAAATATATGAATATATACTGAGTTTAACTTTCCATTATAATTTCTTTCACTTGTATAATTAAAAAGTAGTGTATGTTATAGAAGGTTGAGTATTTTATAGCCTCACATAGCAAATAGTGGTGTTCATTTATTTACTACATAAGGTGCCAGATGCCTTACAGTATCTCATTTAATCCATTTACTACATAAGGTGCCAGATGCCTTACATTATCTCATTTAATCCTCACAACAGCCATGCAACATAGCTCATAAATTCCCATTTTATGAATGAAGAATTCAAGGACTTGGAGGCAGAGTCTAAAATCTTAATCTGGTCTCAAAACCCATGCTCTTTTATATTATTCCTTGTTGTGTAGAAGAGATAGGACTTAATCTGGGTTTGCTAGGATGCATAGAATTTAAATGAGGGAAAAACATTGAACATTAAAAATAAATAGATATTTATAAATTATGCCAGTTAAAATGAAAATAAATCTTATTTTATAAAGCTACAAAACATAAAATATTGAAGAATTAAAAAGAAATATGTGCATGACATATTTTATTAAGGATTCCTAAAGATTTGAATAAACAGACTATGTTATCAAATTGAGACTTAGTATTGTAGCTATGTCATATCTTTCATAATTAATTTTAAAAATTGATATGACTAATAAAAGCTGTAATTTTTTAAGTGGTTTAATTAGTTCTAAAGACTATTAGTGAGACTAATCAGAAATTTTTTAAAAAGAGTATGATAGAGTACAGCATGAACCAATGGTATAACATAAAAGCATAATAATCATAAAAATGTAGCATTGGCATATTAAGAGAAAAATGGCCTAGAGCAGAGAATCCAGATAGATGTTCAAAAATATATAATGTGATATATATTTTGATATGTTAAAAGTGATGTTATGTAAATTAGTTGGGAAATGAATATACATGTAACAACACTGGGAGAATCGGTTCACAATTTGGAAAATGTAAAGTTATGATTCCTATCTGAACCCAAATATTACATTGAATCTAACAAAAGATTTAATTGCAAAACTATGAATCTATGAATAGTTAAAGATTAGACGAATCTTAAAGAATAAGGACAAGATTAAAAACCATGTTTTTAATAATATAGGGGAATTCTCATTATAGGTGGATTGAATATACCATACTAAAAAGAGCATATCACTTTAATGTATAAAAATAAAGAGGCAAAGAGAGAAATGTTGAACAGCACCACAGCAGTATACCAATGGTCATTAAGATGGGAAGCTAATAGATGTTTTTATTTTCTTCTTTCTATACTTTTATTTTTCACAGTTCTGGTATGCATATGTATTACTTTTGTAATTTATAAAATAGACTGTATTTTTAAAAGGTAAATCCTGAGTCAAGTCATAGGGTCTGAAATGACTGTAACATATTGGGGTTGGGGAGAGCATTAGAAGTCCTGTCAGCTGAAGTGGGAATTTCCATGCCCAAATTTGAATTGTATGGGGCGGAGTGTCTTTAATATGGTTTAAAAACAGAAACATTAACTATGATATTTCAAGTTTTATACATTATTTTGAATCAAAACTTGTCTCTCCTGTATGATCTGAGAATTGTGTAGAAAATGCAAATTATTGAATTTAATCAAACAGACTTTTCTTTGTTTGGGGATTTAGGGATATGGCTATGAAATAATCTGCTTTTCTGAGACTCTTTCTTTCAAACCGGTTGTTTTGCCTGAAGATACACTCTTAATCTTATTTGCCACTTACCTTAGGTTTTCCAGTGTTTTGGAAACCCCAGGGCATTGCATGGAAATTTTTAACACCTGAGGGGACACCTGGCGCCTGCCTCAAGCACTTTCTATTTCCTGCCAGGCACAAAGGAGAGATGTTATTGTGAGCCAATCTAGAGCTCTTCAGTGGTTGATTTACAAGTGTCTCCTCATGTGTCCTCAGGCAGTTAAGAGCCTTCAGTTCTTGCTGCTACATTTAAATTACAGAAGAATATAGAGAGGTGATTTTCACCAAAGGACCCTTATCGTCTAATTTTCTCTGCCCTTTGTAAATAGATAAGGTAGTGGCTCAAATTAGTTCATTAGTCCAATACATCTGTCTCTACTGGTCCTTGACAGAACCGGCTGAAGAATCCACAAAGCAGAACCTTGGGTGTGAAATTTCCTTTTGAGCTTGATGTTATTTTTTAAGAAAAATCATATAGAGTCATGGACTCAGACACTTTACCTTCCAAGGCTAAAATACTTTAGTCATTTTTATAAATGTAAATGTATAAGCTTTATTAGCGTTGACTTTTATCACAAATGTCCAGTCTTCTTGCTTGGGAATTTCAGCCATTTTATGCTAATTTTATCATAAATGGCTTACTGAAATTCACAAGAAGTTTTTGTTTGTTTAGCAGTTCATAAAAATGCTTAAAATGTTACAGAAAGTTTTTTCCTTTTTAAGTATATTTCAATGTAAGCATGACATTTTTGTTAATACCTATTGTCATTATTTCTGTAAAAGTTTATATTTTATAATGTTTTTTGACTCCTGCTTCGCTACTGTGTTTAAAGATTAACACGATTGCATGAACACATGACATGTAGAGAACCTGCATTTATAGTTAATTTAAGAAACAAGCCAATCATTGGTCTAGTGGATGTGCGTGAAAGGCGAGTTTGGAGAAGGAAAAGATAAACCTGAACTGGAAGAATCAAAAGAAATTTCACAGAGGAGAAGGAATAGTGGTAATAGCAAAGGTTTTGAGCAATATAGACCTGATTTTAAATTACCATTTACTGCCATGACTTTGCAATCTTGGGTATTTAACTTTTTGAATTTCAGTTCTTCTATTTTTACAGGAGTAGTAGTAATAATTTAGAATTAAAGGGATACTATTTGTGAAGTGCCTTTCCCATTTTTTAATATTTTATATATAAAAAAGATTGTTGTATAGGTACCTACATGGCAATGTGGTTTGCTACAGGGAGGGGAGCATCACACCCTGGGGTCCATCGGGGGGAACTAGAGGAGGGACAGAGGCGGGTGGGGTGTTGGGGAGGGATAACATGGGGAGAAATGTCAGATATAGGTGATGGGGAGGAAGGCAGCCCTTACCATTTTAATTATTTGTGCCCTCCCTCTTCCCTTTCACTTCTCTGACCTTATTTTCCATAATTTATTCCTTTAGCCAGTCTATCAGAAAAGGAAGAGACCTAAAAAATTCTCTTTTTTGAGGAACCAGATTTGGTCAGTGGCTCTAAATCTAAGAATAATGAAAATGTGGACACAGGAAATCCGAACGCAGGAAAAAATTAATCCAGGTTGACATTTGGTATTTTTGTCAGTGCAGAATTTCCGGGTCTCAGCAGTAGCCCAGTTACAGGATAATTCATACTGTTTTGGAGAACTGGGTTTAGTGGAGTTTCTTCAGTCACACCTTTAAGTAATCTTCTTTTTTTATTGCATTTTAGGTTTTGGGGTACATGTGAAGAACATGCAAGATTGTTGCATAGGTACACACATGGCAGCGTGATTTGCTGCCTTCCTCCCCTTCATCTATATCTGGCATTTCTCCCCATGCTATCTCTCCTCAACTCCCCACCCCCTGCTGTCACTCCCCTATTTCCCCCAACAGACCCCAGTGTGTGATGCTCTCCTCCCTGTGTCCATATGGTCTCATTGTTCAACACCCGCCTATGAGTGAGAACATGCGGTGTTTGATTTTCTATTCTTGCCTCAGTTTGCTGAGAATGATGGTTTCCAGGTTCATCCATGTCCCTACAAAGGACACTTTAAGTGACCTTAGAGAGTATAAGGAGGAAGCAGTTAGAAATAAGAGAACATGCCATAGAATCCAGAATTTCAGAGCTGGAGGGGCTGTGGCAGAGCATATTGCTCAGTTTTCTAATTTTTACTGAGAAGTAACCAAAAGCCAGAGAGATCATGATTTGCCCAAGGCCACAAAGTTAATTGGTTGTGGTGTTAGAACTAGAACGCAAGTCTGGCTTCTCAGGCCATTGGTTTTACTGCAACACTGCATATGGTGCTGTTCTCCAACGTAGCTTTTTCAGTTATGGCAATGTTGCAAATAAATGTTCAACCACATTATTGTTATGTGATTACTCTAAACATACGGGCCTTTTATTCTTTCAATAATTCAACATCTATATAAAGTCTATGCTATGTTAGAGGATGTAATAAATAGCACAGAACATTAAAAATCTGTCCTTTTAATTGTGGTTTTGATGCCATTAGGGAGAGATCATTAAACGAATCTTCTTCACCTGATTTTTCAAACTGTTCATGGTACCAATTTTCTACTACCTGGCATCAGAACCGTGACTTGTTCATTGCCTCCTGACCTTTACTGCCATATTTAGTCAGATAGTTGGGTTCTGTCAATTTGGCATCTAAAACATATTTTCTCTCATTTCATTTCCCTGGGTCATCCTGTTTCCACTTTCTGAGTAACCTGCCTCCCAGCTTCTCTCTACCTTCAACCAATGCTTGCTTCAATTGATTTTACACATGATTTTCAGCAATAATTTTAAATATTGATCATGGTTCTCTGTTTCAAGGGAACAATATCAGCATTTAAGCCTAGTATTTAAGATGCTCTATGATCTAATCTAGGCTAAGTTTGGGAAGAAAATAACCACTTGTTAACTAATTTGAGGTGACGTCTCCCTTTAGGCTTGGAAACTTCTAAGTAAGGAATGAAGAGAGTGACCAGCTGAATAAAGGCCTGCATTTGGAGATCTTATGTAATATTCAAGGACCTGAGAGTGGAGCAGAGAGGTGTGTGGTGTAGCAGATGAAACTGGAGGGATGAGGGACCCCATTATGGAGGTCCCTGAGGGCAGCAATGCCAGTTGAAGGCTCAGGATTAGTTCCATGGTTCAGGAAGGTGTCCAAGGCTACTTGCCTTCTAGGTTGTCTAGCTGGGACCTAGATTCAGATCTACCTGACTGTTTTATCCTCTCTCTCCTTTAGCCAGTTGCTTCCATCAGTCAGCTGCCTTTCATGTTTTCATCTCTCTTCAGTATGCGAGGTGCATATTTTCATGTGTGGATCCTAGTGCTCCAGAGGTATTCCTGTAGAATTGAACATGCTCATATTTCTACCTTATGCTCCCCATATTGTATCCTGGAACACAAGTCAGTTTAAATTTAGTTTAAAAAATGACCCATGTTTGTCAGCTTGATAGCACTTATTCTTTTGTGAGCAATGTGGTTCTTGACATGGTTCTCAGGAATTTAAAAGTCACTGCACTATGCAGTTGCAATGTATCTGTGTCACACTCGGAAAAGCACAATGTAAAGCATGACAGTCTTGTTCCTGGTCATCAATAGGGAGGCAGAATAAGCTCCTGTGAAATTCAGAATGACTTTTAAATCTGGGTCTAGATGCATAAATGTATTTATTCATAGCAGGTTCACAAATTCCCTTCTTCCTTCTTGTCATTCTCTCCACAGCAACTCCAAGAAAATGACTTAATTATTTAAAATAGTTGCTTCATACTTCAGAAAAATTCAGGGAGAAACTAAAAAAAAACTTCTTAATCTACAAATTTAGATTGTGGGATTATTTATACTCCAAGCTGAGATGGTTTTTTTTTTTTTTTTTAAAAGGCAACCAACTGGATATTTGATTTCCCAGGAATTAAGCAACTGGTATGACTTTCACTTGTTTTTTACTTGAATTGACCAACTGCTTATTAGACCATCATTGCATTCATATTAGAAGTGTTATATGCCTAATTTCAGGACAATTAACCCTCTGACATTTTAACTTAGAAAACTGAACTCTATCCTGAGAATGGGGAATTCTTAGAGAGCAATGCATTGCAACCACAATGCATCAGTCAAAGAATCTGAAATTTCTGTTAGCTTATCTTAGGAACTTACATTGTAACATATCTAATGTTTTGTCAACTTAACCCAATTTGCCTTTTTTACTGAAAAGGAACAAAAACTAAGAATATACACCACAAAGTGTGAAATACCTTAACTAAAGTACATGTGATATTTCTTAGATCAATAAGAATTTATTATTTTCTAGGAAACTGAGACCCAATCATCAGTTTTAGATTTCATTAACGAAGATGTAAAACAATCTTGCTATAAAATTTAGGAGGCTGACTTCCTCTCTTGCCATGCAAACACTTTGCTATATGTTGTTAATTTTAAGCTATACACTAAAACACATCACAAATTTACATTTGGTGGTGATATTTAAAGTGGTTAGCTGACATACAGCCTTTGACAATATTTAGCACTTTATAGCAATACATTGACGCTAACTTTAGAAACTATAACATGATAAGATTTTATAGCCAATTAGGTTGATGAGTCACTGTCAGCTTCCTAAACTTCGCTTTTAGATGAATGAGAGAATCAGTTATAGGAAGTGAGGAGCAAGTTGTAGCTGCTGTAAAATCTTAAGTGTCATCATGAGGTTGAAGTGTTAAAGAACTGAAAAATATGTTGTCTAAACAGCCTGAAAAGAAATCAAACGATTAACTTTTTCAGAAATGGTAATAGTGTTCAGTCTTTCAGTTTGTCACCATGTGCTTACCTTGATTTACAGGAAGAGTCTTACAGTGTTCATTGATTCACATGTGGCACCAGTTACTAGACAGACTTCTGAACTCTCACTTTAGAAGGAAATAAACATGTACAAAGTTGAATATATTTAATCAACAGTCAAAATAATTGGTGTTTATAACTAGAAAAGAAAATGAATAGTTTGAATAGTGAAAATTTAAATATTTTTCTTTAATAAGATGATGTGTATTTGTTTGTGCATTTAGACCTATTACATATAAAGTTGAATTTTTAAATTTTTTGGTAGGGACAGGGTCGCACTACGCTTCCTAGGCTGGTCTTGAACTCCTGGCATCAAGTGATCCTTCCACCAACATTTCAAAATGTTGGGATTACAGCCAGGAGTCACCACATCAGGCTGTTTATTTTTTAAGAAATGCTGAGAAAGAGCATATCTATTAAATTGGAACATGTCAATTATACTTTATTGGGAAATGTTGTATATAAATGAATCCAATTATTGAATGCTGAGGAGTATGTTTATAGATAGAGAGGTTGCATTGGCATTTAAATAAAATTATGTAAAAAATAAAATAAAATGATAATGTAGTACATTGAAGTTGCACTGGCATTAAAATAAAATGATATTATATTAAATCAAGATTATTTCAGATTAGAGTAAATTTAAAACAATAAAACATTCATACATGTGTAGCTGCTGCATGAATTCCATGTGTTGTAAAAAATTTCCAAATTCCTTAATGCTTTTGTGGTCATTGCTTCATTTGAAGCCATTTGGCTTAGGCATTTTCTGCCAGTTCTGTGTCCACCGTCCCCCCTTCACCCTGCAGCAATGGAAACATGGAAATCCTTCCTTTTCTTTTAAGCCAACAAAATTAGATTAAAACCAATAATATTTACAGAAGAGGTGTGTGAGGGGTGTGTGTGTGTGTGTGTGTGTGTGTGTGTGTCTGCAGCACAGGGATTTATAGAGCAGCAATACAAACAACCTGGAATGTTAGATTTCCCTCTGCCATTATTTTACCTTGGGCTCAAGCCTTTCTCTCCGTTGCTATATTTATCTTCCTTTCTCTCCCCTCTGTATCTTTTTCTTCCTACTGTTTTCTATTTTCTGTTTCCACCCTCTCAGGAGGAAGACATTCAGTTCCTTACACTTTCTTATTTACAGAACATTTGTGTCTTTCTGGCTTCTACTCTTGTCATCAGCCCTAGGCCTCCCTGTGTGTCTAAGGACATGATGGAAGCTTTGAAATGCATAAATATTGGGAATTGTGTTCTTTGACTCTTCATCTAGTGAGAAAAGGGAAATAATTTGATTATATTTTCTTCTGGTTGTGCATATCATGAAAGAATTATTTTTATTTTCATACTTCAATGACATATATTGCTATAGCGGTATTTTTGAGGATTGCTCTATGCAAGAGCAGGATTTTCCAAAAGCTGGTGCACGGACTTGGCTAGTTGCACCAGAATTTCTGGGGGAGTTGTGGAAATGACAGATCCTTTGTGTCCCAGGTGGGGAGATTCTGACCCAGCAAGCCTGGGATGGTGCTGAGAAATCTGTACTTAAGGAGAGAACCAAGTATGGAAACAACCAGTCTGAACCTCTTGTCTTCATTTTCTGTTACCAAGTTCAGCGATGGAAAACACAGGGATATCCATCGAGACCTAGGGACTGATCCTAAAAGTCATTATTCACTTCTATCTGAAATTTCCTCATCACTTGCCTTTTTCTTCATAAGCAACCATCCTGGTTTCCCCAGATTTTGGTCCTAGGTCCTGAGAAACTCCTCAGTCCTGGACTAACAAGAGTGGATAGTCACCAGACAGGAATCTACAAGGAAATAACATCATCTATTTGGTTGCTGTAGCCACCCTTCAGTATTTATTTATGAATTCTCTACTTTGTGGTTAAAACCAAGGGAGAGAAATTTTAGGCAGACGTGGAAAGTGTTGTTTTCACAGGAAGCTTGATGAGAGATTCTGGGAATGAGCAATCTTGTCCTAAGACTCAGGAGACAAAAGTGTAACCTAAAGATAGGAAGAGAACATTGTCCTCATGTCTTGCAAATCTTAGCTTAGATCATGCAGCTCAGGTAGGTTGAAGGAGACAATATACCTTTTGAGAAGTAGCCTTCCCTGTCTCTGTGCTTGTAAACCTGCAAAACTTTCAGTAGGATATTTCAGGGAATCCCCTACAGAGTTAGCCTTGTTTTCCATATATTGTTTGACATGGAAGCAGCAGACTCTGTAGAGATGTGGCAGGTCTTTGGAAATACAGGACTAGCAGTTAGATGGCAAGAAAGTTTTAGAAAACTGATTTTCTAAAAAACTAACTTCCAAAATGAACTAAACTGATTACTCTAAATTGATCTAATATTCTGTACTCCATAGCCAACCTTTTGTAGTCTAAGTTATAGTTCTAGACTGTAGAAATTTTAGTAGTTGACAAAATTGATGATAAGCAGATTCTAAGGTTGGGGATAAAGAAGCTCAACCTTGGAGAATAAACAGTTCAGACATGAGAAAATCAGAAAAGCCATGTCAAACAGGCAGGAACTGAATTCAGCCTCATGACAGACTAGAGAGACCAGTATACCAACCAAGATCATCTAAGAACGGAGTGTCACAAGTGATTAAGACCGGAAGAAAAACGAAAACAATAATTGGATGAATAAAAATAATAAACTGACCACTATTTTTATTTAGGAAAAAACCACTGGTTTTTCAGAGTGCAAATATCCAAATATAAACCATTTAAATTCAACTCTGTAAGTGTGTAGGTTATATGCATTCGTGTTAAGAAAACAAATATTTGTTGAATTTAAATTCAGTTTATTCAAGGTTAGTAACATCCTTGGAAAGTTTAAAATGCTTGCTTTAGGCCAGGCGTTGTGGCTCAAGCCTGTAATCCCAGCACTTTGGGAGGCCGAGGTGGGTGGATCACACGAGGTCAAGAGATCAAGACCATCCTGGTCAACATGGTGAAACCCCATCTCTACTAAAAATACAAAAAATTAGCTGGGCATGGTGGTGCGTGCCTGTAATCCCAGCTACTCAGGAGGCTGAGGCAGGAGAATTGCCTGAACC